>JAIPRL010006561.1:0-26790 GCA_025469235.1 Pemphigus obesinymphae
ATCCTGCGTACTCAAGTGCGAATCTAACCCAAAACACTTTGGTGCTTTCCCTACACCATCGACATCACGGCCGTTGGGTAGACCCGCACATATAACTGATGGAACGGCTACCGCAGCCGCTGTCAGGATGGTACTGGTCACTTGGTCCCTTAGGCTATCTCCACACCCAAGTACGCAATTTTGTTTTGCTAAATTAGCCAAATAAATTGTATATTGGAGAAATTATCAATAATAAAACATATATTAAACTTATATATTAGATCTTATCATAGGTATAAAATATATTAATGAATTTGTTTCACATAATAATAAAAAATCAACTTAATATCTGTCCCACAATCATATTAAGTTGCAAAAATTGGTCCTCTAGTTACATTGAATTGCTCATCCCTGCTATATAGTATGTAGTGTGTATACATAGAGTAGGTAGGTAGATACACTGGAAAACCCCGCTTGCCAATAAATTGGATACTTTTATCATTTGCTGCTGTATGCCTTATTATCGTTCTCGTTTTTTCGTGTACCGACAACTGAACTACGAACAAATTGCTTAAGTGACGTGTGACAGAAGAACGTGACGGAAAATCGTAACATTAGACTGCAACGGAGGATCGTAACGAAAACACGTAATATGGGCGAGTGACTGTAGAATGCAAAGAAAACCCATAACGTGGGCGTGTGATGGTAGAACGTTGCGGAGATATGTGAAGAAGAGCGTGACGGAAACGCGTAACATTCGAATGCAACAAAAGATCGTAATGAAAACGCGTAATATGGACGTGTGACAGTAGAGTGCACCGCAAACGCGTAACATCGGCGTGTGACGGTTGAGCATAACCAAATCGCTTAATATCGGCGTGTGATGGAAGAGAATAACGACGACATATAACGGAAATGCGTAACGTTGGCATGTCACAATAGGGCGCAACAAAATCGCGTAATATGGGCATGTGACGAAAGAGAGTTGCGACGATGTATGACAGGAGAGCATAACGGAGACACGTAACATTAGACTGCAACAGAGAAGTATAACGAAAACAAGTAACATGGGCGTGTGACAGTAGAGTGCACCGAAAACGCGTAACATTGGAGTGTGACGGTAGAGCGTTGCGGCGATGTATGACAGGAGAGTATAACAGAAACACGTAACATGGGTGTGTGATGGTAGAGTGCACCGAAAACGCGTAACATCGGCGTGTGATGGTAGAGCGTAATCAAATCGCGTAATATTAGACTGCAACGGAAGAGCATAACGAAAACACGTAACATGGGCGTGTGACGAAAGAGCGTTGCGTCGATATATGCCAGGAGAGCATCACAGAAACGCGTAACATCGGACTGCAACGGAAAACCGTAACGAAAACACGTAACATGGGCGTGTGACGGTAGAGCGATGCGGCGATGTGTGACAGGAGAGCATAACGGAAATGCATAACTTTAGACTGCAACGGAAGAGCATAACGAAAACCTATAACATGGGTGTGCGACGGTAGAGTGTACCAAATCAAGTAACATCGGCGTGTGACGGTAGAGAGTTACGAAGACATGTAACTGAAATGCGTAAAGTTGGCGTGTAACAATATCGCGCAACGAATACGCGTGATATCGGAGTGTGACGAAAGAGCGTTGCGCCAATATATGACAGGAGAGTATGACGGAAACGCGTAACATCCGACTACAACGGAAGACCGTAACGAAAACACGTAACATGGACGTGTGACGGTAGAGTGCACCGAAAACGCGTAACATCGGCATGTAAGGGTAGAGCGTTGCGACGATGTGTGATAGGAGAGCATAACGGAAACGCGTAACATAAGCGTGTGACGGCAGAGGGTTACGACGACATGTAACGGAAATGCGTAACGTTGGCGAATAACAATATCGTGCAACGAAAAGCGTGATATCGGAGTGTGACGAAAGAGAGTTACGGCGATGTGTGACAGGAAAGCATGATGGAAATGCGTAACATTAGACTACAATGGAAGAGCATAACGAAAACACGTAACATGGGAGTGTGACGAAAGAGCGTTGAGGCGATATATGATAGGAGAGCGTGACGGAAACGCGTAACATCGTAATGCAACGGAAGACCGTAACGAAAACACGTAACAAAAGCATTTGATGATAGAGAGTTACGATGACATGTAACGGAAATGCGTAACTTTGGCGTGTAACAATATCGCGCAACGAATACGCGTGATATCGGAGTGTGACGAAAGAAAGTTGCAGCGATGTTTGACAGAAGAGCATGACGGAAAAGCGTAACATCCGACTACAACGGAAGACCGTAACGAAAACACGTAACATGGACGTGTGACGGTAGAGTGCACCGAAAACGCGTAACTTCGGCGTGTGAGGGTACAGCGTTGCGGCAATGTGTGACAGGAGAGCATAACAGAAACGCGTAACATAAGCGTGTGACGGTAGAGAGTTACGACGACATGTAACGGAAATGCGTAACGTTGGCGAATAACCATATCGTGCAACGAAAACGTGTGATATCGGAGTGTGACGAAAGAGAGTTGCGGCGATGTGTGACAGGAGAGCATGACGGAAACGCGTAGCATTAGACTGCAATGGAAAAGCATAACAAAAATACGTAACATGGGTGGGTGACGAAAGAGTGTTGCGCCGATATATGACAGGAGAGCACGACGGAAACGCGTAACATCGGACTTCAACTGAAAACTGTAACGAAAACACGTAACATAGGCATGTGACGGTAGAGTGTACCAATTCAAGTAACATCGGCGTGTGACGGTAGAGAGTTAAGATGACATGTAACGGAAATGCGTAACGTTGACGAATAACAATATCGTGCAACGTAAAAGCGTGATATCGGAGTGTGACGAAAGAGAGTTGCGGCGATGTGTGACAGGAGAGCATGACGGAAACGCGTAACATTAGACTACAATGGAAGAGCATAACGAAAACACGTAACATGGGTGGGTGACGAAAGAGTGTTGCGCCGATATATGACAGGAGAGCACGACGGAAACGCGTAACATCGGAATGCAACGGAAGACCGTAACGAAAACACGTAACAAAATCATGTGACGATAGAGAGTTACGACGACTTGTAACGGAAATGCGTAACGTTGGCGAATAACAATATCGTGCAACGAAAACGTGTGATATCGGAGTGTGATGAAAGAGAGTTGCGGCGATGTGTGACAGGAGAGCATGACGGAAACTCGTAACATTAGACTGCTACGGAAGAGCGTAACTAAAACACGTAACATGGGAGTGTGACGAAAGAGCGTTGCGGCGATATATGACAGGAGAGCATGACGGAAACGCGTAACATCGGAATGCAACGGATGACCGTAACGAAAACACGTAACAAAAGCATGTGACGATAGAAAGTTACGACGACATGTAACGGAAATGCGTAACATTGGCGAATAACAATATCGTGCAACGAAAACGTGTGATATCGGAGTGTGACGAAAGAGAGTTGCGGCGATGTGTGACAGGAGAGCATGACGGAAACGCGTAACATTAGACTGCAATGGAAAAGCATAACAAAAATACGTAACATGGGCGTATGACGGTAGAGTGTACCAAATCAAGTAACATTGGCGTGTGACAGAAGAGAGTTACGGTGTCATGTGACGGAATCTCATAACGTTTGCGTGTGGCGGAAGAGCGTTACGGCGATGTGTGGTAGGATAGCGTGACGATAGTTTGTAACAACGGCGTGTGACATAAGAGCGTTACGCATGTATGACCAATCACAACTCATACAACATACATACATACTTTAGTGATTTCCCTACACTGTTGATATTAAGCCCTTAAAATAAAAACCTTATTTTCAATTTTAAAAATATATCGAAATATAGGTATATTTTATTTCTTATAACCTGCGTGGTTCAACTTTTATCCACTGGATGACGCCACACGTTAGGGATCGGAAAACTTGTGCATACAAAAATACATATTTGAAGCCCTGGGATGGACACTCTACAAAAATATACACTAACAACTGAATGCGATCGACAGGCTTGATTATATACTACAAGCATATTGTCGAATCCATGAAATTTTAAAAACGTAATGTTCGAAAGTGGTCAAGATGAAACGCACCGGTTATAATTAGGTAATTAAAATCACAATAATAATAATGATAATAATATCATTAAATCATTAATATCGCAATCGATTCGTATTTGGTTTTATTAGCCGATAGATAAATTTTGAATATATTAGAATAATAGGTAACTAAATATAATATTATAATAGATGGCTAAAATACTTCATACAACTCATTATTAAAACGACCCTGGGTCATCTGACTCAGATGTTCTACTATGGGGATGTAATGTCCTAGTCGACGGAAAGTAGTTGGAACTTGGTGGTCTAATGTCCGTTTACCGTTAAGTGAGCTCCTCGTGAGCCACTCGTCGTGAAAAATGATAACACGTTCAGTTTTGGAAGTATGGATGGTACAAGGACTTGCCCCGCAATGCATTCTGGGATTCCGGCTTCGTACATGGTATGTGTAGATGTGTAGTCCACTCCGACACGAGCAAGTAGAATATTTTAGTAAAGGACATAATATAGAATCTTTACATATTTTCAGAATCAAAATCGGAACATTGTAAGCACACTTAGTTTGGCCAGGCTTTCCTACCTTAATCAGTGAAGTAATAATATCATGCAACCCAATTAATCCCTTTAATCGAAAATCCGTCTTCGCTTTTAACATTGAGTTTACACACGCGGCCACCCTTTAGAAACGAGTCGTGTTTAAAATATTACCCATCTTATGACATTATAACGGAGAAGAAGTGAATTTTCGTACCATCCAAATACCCGTCTAAATACTCGAAAAGACCTTTTACAAATTTTGTTTCGTTTTGTTAACGTTCGAAGTTATAACGCACGAGTTATTTAGAGGTGCCTAGCCATAATAATAAAACCAATACTTGCCTACCGTCGTTGTCCGTGCGACTGCGACGGCGGTTGACGACCGTGTCCGTGTGAATGATTCTCGTCGTCCAAATCGTTGTGAACCGTTCTGCCGCGTGTCGTTTGTCCGTATAGAGGTGCCGCTGCGACAGCGGAAATACGAACGATATGTGGACGGGATTTTCGGACAACAGGACAACGACGTCCGTCCGAATATCGCGATGAAACAAAGTCGGTATAAATGGTTATCGTAATAAGCGCGACGGGGCGTAAAACCGATGGAGAAAAATCGCTAAAAAAAAAATAATAATAATAATAATCAACACTCAAGCCGTAATCCGAATTTCGATTTTCGAGACAAACTGCCGGCGCCGGGTCAACGAGGGATTATCACATGCCTACAGACCGTCCGTTTCGAAAGTGACGGCCTGTGCGGACAACCGGTGGCGTACCCGCGCACGGGCTCCGCGCCGCGGTCGGGCGCCGTCGGTCGACGTCGTATTCTCGACGCGCGCGTTACGACCGGATTGGCTGCACGACGCCGCCGCGTTTCTCTTTATCGGCGCGCTGCTATGACGCGGCGGTGAAATAATTTTAATTCGTTTTTTTTTCTTCCCCGCGTTTCTCCTCCCTACACCGCGCTCCACCAAAAGAAAGGACACCGAGTGGCCGACCGGTTTTCGTCGGGCGGCGCGCATACTCCACGGAACGTCACCTGTTGTTGGGCCCGAAGTCATGCGCCACACCACCGTTGCATGCAGTGCTACAGGTGGCGCGCGGCTGCCGCCCGCCCAAATGGACGGTGGACACGCAGAGAGTGCCAACAAAATCTGTTGTCATCAACAAAGCATTTGCGTTTCTGCACACACGATCATTTTTTTTTTTTTTTTTTTTTTTTTTCAACTGACTATTATTAAAACCGTTTAGGTATTAGGTACCTACTCATATTTATTGACCACAAGTGTTATAAACGTTAATTAGTATGTTATTCGAAAAATGACAATTCCTATTTTGTTTTTATGGGTATTTTTTTTTTCTACATTTTTTCGTTTTAGGTTTCTAAACACAAATTTATATTTTCGTTATGTCCATAGTTACTAGTACATAATTATGATTGTTCATTTGGTCACCAGGAAGACAGAAATATTATTCGTAGTTTTATATTTTCGCTTGAATTTAGTTTAGAAACCGGGAATGCAGTACGCTCGTAGAGTGGGATTTCTAACTTGTTTTTTTTTTTTTTTGTTTAAGTAACTACCTATTATCATTAAAAATGTATAGCTAATTTTAACCCATTAATTTCATCTGCGCCCTTGGCGACAGTTACATTTTTTAATTTGTAGGAGTTTATATAATTGCGAAAGCACAGGTGTGTTGCCCACATACTTTTTTTGAGGTTATCTCTGAAATACTACCGGAAAATACTAACCACTCAATAATATCCATGATAATAGAAAAGTCGTACATTTTAAGTATCACTAATTGTTAAATTAATATTTTTGAACCCCTGATCTGGTCAGACGTGTGATATCACCCGATGCAATAGATGAACTGGACGGGTTATATTTATTATTAATGTATTTATTATGATATAAATATATTTATGTAAAAAAAAAAAAAACAATTAACCTAACACAATTAATACTTTACTTACAATGTATTATTATTACGCAGATAATAATCGTAATTTCTTATGTAATAACATGACAGCACGCGCCGACCGTGATGTTTCGTATTTTCATTTCAAAAGTGTCCCTCCACTCTTGAAGTCAACCATTCCCTTCCTCAGGACTCTCTCCTCAGGGGCGGTTTTAGAAGGTGGTGTCGAGGTGTTACACTCCCCCCCCCAACGTTGGCAAAATTAAATAATTAGTCAGCAATATCGTAATTGAGGACGGAGTCGGCAATTTCTTCTAAAATCCAAAATACTTACATTTATGAAGTATTATTTTAGAAAAATCATCAACGACCTTAGTCCGCCACCCATCAAGAATTAAAATATTATATAGGTACTCCATAGATATAAGACGTATATACTCTTCCATAAATATTATCATTGTAGGTACACAACATACAGTACACAATATTATGTTTAATATAATGATCTTCGATCGGTACCATTATCTATTACTTTCATTGATGATAAAAATGTAAATTTGTATGAACAACCAAAATGTGATCATTTGAAAATCCCCATAATTATTTTTATACGTAAAACCTGAAAACCTAATCATAATCGTCGTGACCTACGAGCGGGTCGATAAAATTGTAATAGTGTATTTTATTGTGAATCTCTATAATTGTTCTGTATTTATTAATTAATTAATTTAAAGTGTGCGAGAATGATAATAAAAAACGCAAAAGTTGGAATATTTGTTATGTGGAAGTTCGTTTGATTAAGACTATCGTAGGAAACATGAAAAAAATATCCATGGCGGTATTCATGTTAAAGTAAAAGACGTTAGTCTTGGAATTGCCAATATAACCCTTTCGCTGCTGCTCAACTGAACTTTGAACGCAAAGTTAAACCATGTATAATTATCAATTAAATATTTTAAAAAAAAAATTGAAAATCTGTTTTTTTTTTGTAATAATATATTATATTAATTGCTCATTTAAAGTTTTGTATCGGTTGGAGTATGGACTTTACTATAAATTAAAGTCACTTTTTTCTATTATTATACCTACCATTAGGTACTTGTTTTTAATAAGTGAAATATTAATTTTATTATTATCCGGTTATAAGACGCATTATACATCAATATATTAACACTTACCTGATTAAAACATTATTTTATTAAATTTTAAATAACAATGACTAATTTAATTGAATGTTATGAAATAGCTATAGGTACCTATTAATACCTATTTAAGTACATACCTACTATAATACCTACTAGTACCTATACAAATAGTATATTTTTTTTTAACTAAATATTGTATATATTAACATATAATAATATAGTAAGTATGTACCTACTATAATCGTATTAAATTGAATAAAGTGATCAAAGATGCATTAGCTATTAGATTATACTAGCTAATGATAAAATAATACTATATAATTCTTTAAAATTAAATATTTTACGTAGGTACGTATTTTATAAAGTATTAAATCTGTGTGGATATCATTAGATGTAATTATTAATATTTTAGAAAATATTAATACTTCAAAGAGTTTTGACAATTCAACAAAATCAAAAGCTCTTGGTTTGAAAAAAAAAAAAATGTTAAATTTTCATTTTTTTGTTTATGAAATCCATTATGTATAGACTTAAAAATTTAACTGAAAAATTAGAGGCTAAAGAATTGAACATATGTGATGCATATGTATTAATTAACAGTACTATTTCATCATTGGATAATATAAGTATGGATAATTTTAAAGTTCTAAAAAGTGATAAATCATTTTGAATTGATCCTGTAAGAGATTTTAAACGTTACCACCAGACTTGAAAAATTTCTAAAAGAATTGATAATAATGCTGATAACTGTGCAGTTTTGATTTATTACCATTTTATAGAAAACAATTTAATCAGGTATTAGTTACTTTTATAAATTTGTCAAAAGAAAATCTTAAAATATTTATTACAACACTTAAGCTAATTTTTAATATCTTACGGGTTCCATTAAAAACCAAAGAAGCAACTGTTGAAAATGTAACCATGACATTCTCTCTCATTCCTTCGAAGAGTAAAGGTGGTCTGTTAGTAGATTTTGATGCAGTAGTCACTGAGTAGGAAATACTATGCCATCAACGCACAAATTCTGAGACATTAATGCAAGTAATGGAAATATCGACAGAGTTGCATACAATTTTACCTTGAGCAAATAGGTAATGTCGAATTGCATTTACAACTCCAGTAACTACAGCTTCTAGTGAACGAACATTTAGTAAATTAAAATTAATTAAGCATAGTTTGCGCTCTACAATGAATTCTGACCGATTAAATACACTAATGATTTTAAATTGTGAAAAAGACATTACTGCCAAAATTGATATTGATATGATATTGTTAAGAAATGGTCATTAAGAAAACAAAGAAGGATTCAAATTTGAAAAAAATATATTACTTAGAATTGGTGTTTTAACTTAATCTTTTTTTCATAAAATATTTATTTAATAAATATACATATATAATATATATATTTAATAAATATTTTTTAACATACGCCCCCAAATATTTATCTTAAAACCTCCCCTGTCTCTCCTATCAGCACCGTATCATCTGAAAACAGCATGCGCCATGGTACCTCATTTTGTATATCCTTCGTTATCTCATCCATTATCAGGGAAAATAAATAAGAACTCAAAGCCGAATCATGGTGTACTCCCACTCTGACCCTAAAATCCTTAGTTTCTCCACACAAACTACTGACTTATGTATTTACTCTTTCATACATATCTTCATTTACGTTCACATACACTTTTGGTAATTCTTTCCTCATTAATGTCCACTTCAATATCTCCCTAGGAATCTTGTCATAAGCCTTTTCTAGATCAATAAATACAATACACAATTTCATTTTTCTTTCTCTGTACTTCTTTATAATCTGTCCTACACAAAATATTGGCTCCATTGTTGACCTTCCAAACAAACACCCAAACTGATTTCTAGTAATAATTGTCTCACTTCTTATTCTTTTTTACCTATTATCTTTTCTCCAATCTTAATACTGTGACTCATAAACTTTATCCCTCTATCATTTCTACATTTCTATACAATTTATATGAGATGTCATCTCCTTTACCCTTAAATATTTATACCATCCGTGCTTCTGGAATTTTATCTAGTACCTTATTCTATTTGAGATCTAACTAATGAAAAATATAAATATTTTGAGGCCGATGAAATCATTTTTAAATTAATTTTTATCAATCTACATAGGTATATTATTATAGTCCTATTAACAATTTAAACCAATAGAGATTGGCATACCTATTGATGTTATGGTAAGATGTTTGAAGGCCATTTTTTCTATAAATTTAGACCATTACATATAAACACTTAAAACTATAAATAAGCATATTCTTACAATTCCGAATTTACGACCGGCCAACGTCATACCTTCAAATATTATAACTATTTTAATCATATATTTTTAAAGAAATTATCTCAAATTTATATATATACCTATAGAACCTCCTGGAAACGTGATTAATTGTACGTACATTCCTGGTCATATATAATATGAGAGAGAGGGAGAGAGAGAGAGAAATAGATTAAATTATCATTAGCGTACAAGTATTTTAATATTTATTAACGTGTATGTATATGACTTATGGGTAATGAATTTATAGTTTAAGAATTTGTATTGATATTTTTATTTCTAATGGTTGATGGACAGACATGGTATAAATCGAATAATTTCCTAAATAAATTAATGTTATTCCAATAGAAAATTTCGTTCGTATAACAATCAATTAAATTTCACGTGTTTGTTCATCTTTATTTATAATATCTTCATCATAGCTAAGCCGTTGTAGATTTATGATAAGTTATGAAAAAACCTTTAATTTAACGGTGTTTTTAAAACATAATTTCATTTTAAGTCATTTTTTAAGGGTTAATTAAAATAAACTTCAACAAACCCAAATAATAACAACTAGTATTTAATATTATATCTGTAATGATGATTAAATGTGAACAACTAAATATAAATCGTAAAAAGAGGAATAAGAACAAAAAATTAAATAAGTAATATTAAATGATTAAAATATTTCAGAATATTATTTTAATTCATTTTAAACCTAATTGTATGATCAATTTTTTGGAATTATCATTTAAGTTTTTATTTTTAATATAATACGAAGATATTATATACTACCTATATTATTAATTAAATCAATATACAGTATAGTATAGTCATAGTTTCAACGCAATGCTCAGTACCACAATTAATATCAGGATAAAATAATATAATAGGACCCTATCAGAAGACCTAAATAGTACTATATTTTGGGGTAAATTTTTTTAATTCCCTTTTTCGTAAATTCAAGTAGGACATAACGTGACATGTTGACAACCTTAAGGCTTTAATAACTCTTCTACTGTAACTAATAGGCATACAAACTTGAAATGTTATACAATTATTCTTTAGAATATTTATTAAGAATAATTAGTGGTTTTCACATCTTAAAATTTGGTATTTTATGATTTATAAATTATCTAAATTAATTTGTCAATTTTTTCCATATTATTTCCATTTTGATAATATATATATATTTCATATATAGTAAATGCTTGAATGAGTAAATTTAGAAAGTGTACGCAAAAGTTTAATAAAAATTTAGAAGGTAAATATCTTATCAACTCCAAAGGCTATACTCCCTACAACTCTCACCACTCGATACTTAATAAAAAAAAAATATTAGGTAAATAACCATTTGTTTTTTTATTATAGGAAAATACTTTAAATATTTATAAATTCATTTTTATTAATTTAACTCTTCAAAAAAGATAATGGCTCCAATGAAAAAATGCATATATAAGATCTATATCATTAGGTATATAGATACCTAAAAGGGTTATTTTTTTATTCCTATATAGGTAATATAATAAAATATAAACTAATTTGCATACAATGTAACTACCTTTTAAAATGCATTCTAAATATTTTACATAGGTACTATATTTTATTGTTGGAGTATAAATTCAGAAAATTTAAACACCACAAATAAGCAATAGCTTAAAAAAATATATAGTGTAGATACTAATAAAATTTTACACATTTTTATGCAAAAAACTTTTAAAATTATTACATAGCCCATAAGTATATACTTTTAAGGGACCTCCACACCACAAGATTCTAAGTAGTATTATTTAGGCAATTAATTATACTTAACTTGTACTCAACTTGTGTTTATGTGAGGCGTACGTGATTATTAGTATTAGTACCTCGTATCAAAAGTTTACGAGGAACCACTACACACACCCGCATGTACATGTCAGCATTTTCAGCTATCTATATTCCCTCCAGTAAATAATGAAAAATCTATATACGTTTTCAATATTGTTGTCGGGGTACACATCGTGCCAGACTGTTGGAATTGGAAGAGTAGCTTTTAATAAAAAAAAAATAAATAAATAAATAGTGGTATGGAACCCCTTAACAAAGTTTATGCACCACTAATTATTGTATCAGAGAAAACTCGTGTGGAAATTTTTGGGAGGAAACACATGTATAATTTGAAATTACCAGACACCTTTAGTTTTTGAGCAAAGCGAACAATCTATTGATTTTACAATGGTATTTTTTTCTCTTTATAAAAAATTTGGAAGATTTATAGTAGCCTGTACTCTATAGTACATTCAATTTTTTTAAAAAAGGATCAAAAACTATTTTTGGACTAGTATAAATCATAAATCTCGGTGGGCCCAATAGCTTCCCTATCCAGAGCTGCATCTAAATAGTTTTATATTTATTATTAATTAATATTAAAAACTATATTAATCATTTTGAGTCTTAACCCATACAACAAGTTGTCCCACTCTTTACTAATAAAAGTTAAATCCCAAGGAACGTTATATACAAAATATAAACCAGATAATAACATATTATAACAAACTGTTATTTAAAAAGTCTTTATAATATAATAGTCTACAAAAAATAAAAAAATAATAATAATAATTAAAATCCTAATTGAATACTTTATTTCCAATAAAGTACTTGTAGTAACATACATTATATTATATACATTTTCTGAGTACCTATATTATTTCTGAACGCTGTTTAATACGACCCTACGGGCATATGTATGGTATATACGTTTATTATATTCATACAACGATCGACATCTGTTCCTTTACCCTCGTCAAAAGAACACAAATTCTCATTTTTTTTTTTTTTTTTTTTTTTTTTTTTTTTATATAGAATTTGTCCTGCATGACGATCGAATACCCGGAAAGGACCAATTCATAATTATTTTCTCTCTCTCCAAATCATGTCTATCATTCAATAGAGCCTTGCACGTTTTTCTGTAAACTGCGTGACACGTATTTAATGAAGAAATAAAATGAAAATAATACAATAGGTATATATGTATATTAAATGATATCCTATGTAGGTAGAGCGATATTTTATTTAGACTATTAAGTAATAATAGATTTCCACACAGGGTATAATAGTAGACGGTATTCTACCTAAAAGTCCAGCGATAAAAAGTCCAGTATAAAAAGTCCAATGGAATAAAAGTCCACAAATAAAAGTCCGCGAATAAAAGTCCAGGAAAAATTTTAAATTGTTAAATATTTATTTTATGTACTAAAATTATTTATTATCAAAAATCACAGATATAGGTACACAGATACAAAATACAAATACGAATTTAAAATATACAAATATGAAATAATTACTAAAAAAACCCAAAATACCAGTAGGATTATTAAAATTATTTATATTTGTTTGTTTTTTTTAAATACTAAAATAATATGAATTATATGAAATAAAATATTTTAGGTACTTAGATTCTTGGCCTTGTTCTAATATTGCGTCCAATTTTATCTAATAACTCTTCGATACTAATATCTAAATTTTTTAAACGTTGACACAATATTTTAATTCTGATATTTTTTTGGTTCATATTATCTTTTTTATATGTTTCACCCAAATCACTTAAAACTATTTTTGCCCAATCTACTTCAATCTCCAATTTAATTTTTTTTATTAATACCCATATTGTTGGATGACTATAACCTACTAAATGTGTGAAACGATTATTCCAGGCTTCACATACATTATTAGTCCTATGGTCATTATTTAAAGTTATTCAAAGACATTCCAAGTTTGAGGTGGATATAAGGGATTTGTTTTTCTTAATTTTATTTTTATACCAGCTCCACATTTTTTATATGAACCATTAACATATGTTGTATGGAAGTTATTAAATAATAAGTATTAAATCGGAACCTAAAATATTATAAGCAGTTGTGATCACCGACTTTTCAAAATCAATGTGTATTAACTTTGGATCAGGAAATAAGTTTTTCTCCGTGCACTTTTCTAAGATGGATTTAAACATAGATTCATAGTTATTGTTTTACGTTCGAGTAAGCAGTATGAATAAAGCTGCATGAAATGATCGAGACTGAGATTAAAATTACCGTCACAATACCATGAATTTGCGTTGGTCAAAATATGCAATCCTTCGTCCATAGCAAAAATGATAACTCGTTCTCCATTAGTATCCAAGTTATCAGATAGCAAAAATTGTTTTCCATCAATTAATGCCCAATCATCTAAAAATAATATGACAGTTAAAGTAACTAGATACCTACCTAATAAAAGTAAATATAGATTAATAAATGTAGACACTATTATATTTACTTTCGATTTTTAAATCCTCTAGACTTTTAGATTTGCGAGGATTAGAATTACTGCGTTGTTTTTGTATAACACGTTTTGTAGCACTCTCTTTAGGTATATTAGGTAAAACTTCATTTGGTATTCCACTCACCACCTCGGCAAAAATTTGACTAGGTTTATCACTGGATAGTTTAGCACGTTTTTTTATATTGATTTTAAAATTTTCGACTTGTAAAATATTTTTATTTCCAGCATGGTTATGTTCAGTTATTAACTCTGGATTATTTATATCTGTAGTGGTTTTTAAAATTGCTTCACACTTATTTTTAGTTTTTAAACTGCACTTCCAACGTATAGTACTAGTTAGTTTATGTTTAATTGTATACGAAAAACCACAGTAAACAATTTTATTAATGTGAGTGCCTTTGGTTTTTAATTTAAAAATGTCACTCATTTTTATAAAATTAAATAGGTAGGTACACAAACGATGTAAAAATCAAACCCAAAAAACACGCGGAGTGTGAACTGTTACAAAACTGTACTGAACAACTGGTACATGCCCATATATAAAATATTACACTATATATTTTATCTACCTACCTCATATAATTTATGGTCTTAAATATTAGATATACGATATAATTTAAATTTATCCACTTATAATCTGTGGTTATATCCGCGTGGCCACTGGCCGCGTATATCACGTGCGTAAATTTGGAATCCCGTACCACCTAGATGGCTAGATATAGCTATTTTTCATTTTTAGGCAAAAAAAAAACTTTTTTATATTATGTATCTATATCTGTGATTTTTGATAATAAATAATTTTAATATATAAAATAAATATTTAACAATATAACATTTTTTATTCGCGGACTTTAATTCCATTAGACTTTTTGTCATCGGACATTTTATACCGGACTTTTATCGCCGAACTTTTTGTCGTCGGACTTTTGTTTGTACATTCTAGTAGAACATAACCGATTAAATTCTTACAAGTGGAATATTTGATAGGGGGGACGTAACGATCATCTATTCCTTAGAGTTTTTTTTTTCTTATTATAGGAGTCTAAAATTGATTTTATAAGTAAGTATATCGATAATTTACAACAATGATTATTTTTATTCCATCACTCTACAGGGGCGTCATTTAGGAGGAGAGGGCAGGGTGTGCAACGGCACCACCACTAATTTAAAAAGTGGCCTGCCAATGCTACAATATGCCACCGCCATAATTATAATTGCACCGACCAAAACAATAGGTTTTTTTCTTTTGTTTATTTACGTTTTTAAAAAAGTATTTTCATAGAATTGGAATGAAAAATGGCACGGTGAACTGTTAAAAATAGAATACCTAAATGCTCGCACAACTAAAAAAAAAATTGAAATGACGCCACTCTATATTTTACTAATAACTAGCCCTATACTATTATATTATATCCACCTTTAAATGAGCTTATTCATCCTTAATAGGTAGGTCTCAATTAGGTATAAATGTTTCAAAACCATTAAATCCATCCCAGAAATATATTTTAATATATTATTTTTGTGTTATTGTATTTAATAAATGAGTTATAAAGGTATCAACAAATTTAATAAATTATTGTTAAAATCGTAATTTTTCTTTAAAATTTGGTCAAATGTATAAAAATTTAAATAACACTAAAAAATAATACGTTAATAAATACATAAAATACAAAATAAAATTAATTATATTAATTTGTATTTGATAGAAACACATTGTGCGGTAATTTAACATGACATCCTATAGATACCTATACCCAGTCCCTAAAATTGCGTGTAGTACGAAAAGTGTAATAAAAATTATATGTAGTAGAAAATTAGCAAATGTATTAATCAAATTAGCCAATTCTACATTTCTACATATAATAATATTGACGAAAAAAATATAAAAAATTGATTAAATGTGTAGTACAAAAATAATATTTCAGGGGCTGCCTATACCTTTACCTATGAATAGACCGAATTCCATATTAGCACCACAAATTTTTATCTAGGAAAAAATTCCCGAATCTTAATCATAATTATATTCAAGATGGCTCTCTGTGGATGAGTTTTAGACACTAAAAATACCTCTTTTTGTCTATCGTAGATTTGTATTGATTGATTGAATGGTCCCATAAAGACTGTAAAGACTAATTTAAATTTGTTAACAACTATACTTTTAATAGACTTTTTATTTTTTTATTATATTTTTCTTGTTTATTCTTTAAAATTGATTTATGAAATTGAAAATTACTTAATAATTGTTGGTTATTTATTAAAATATTAGATATAACAAGTTAGGAAAGCCTGTTCACTCTGTGAACGTGCTAAATTCCCGGTTTGTAAAAATATAAAACAACAAATTATATCTATCTCACTGGTAACCAAATCAAATATCAACAATTACTATACACCATAGTAACTACGAATAGACAGACGGACGGTCGGGTAGACACTTTTAAGTAAAATTTAGATGAAATTCATGAAATGTCAACGATCGTTTACATACGTGTTCCTATGTATGAATACATACATTATCTTTGTATACGCAATGCTAGTAATGTTATTATATGGGTTGCAGGTAATGGATATACTTACAATAATATTAATTTACACACACACACATACACGTGTGCGACATTGTATTATTTGAAAATTGTCTCTATACGAAACTCTGTAAAATTAACCCGCAGAGAGCCGCTTTAAATAAAAGTCAATATAATAGGTATACTTTATCCATTATGATTTTGAAATTGTACACAATGATCAAAAATACGTATAACATACAAATAACGAGTTTCAACACCAAACATGGTGCTGACCATAATAAAGAATAAAAGAATTTCATGTCCCATAGTTTGGGTATATTATTATAGAAACTAATAATAAAATGCGTATATATAAAAGAGGGTTTAAGGCTTGAAAATGAACAATGATTGGAATGCGGAGTGTGTATGTGCGTGCGTGATATCTCGTATTATAGACATACGTCGGTGCAGCTTAGCAGGTGGGCCATAAATATTATTTGAAAAACCCAAGGTTATCGGGTTCTGTTCGGTTGACAGACCCGATAAAAAAAATGTATATACCAAGCTACGAGTATATATCGTAAAGAATTGAAATCTAACACTGAACAACATATTATATAAAAAATTTTTTTTTTTTTTTTCATTTATATTCATCTCTGTTTGAGCCTATCCTGCATAACCGCCATTATATTTGTCATCCCACACAGTGCCGATGCAAGGGGTGTGCAGAGAGTACGACCACACAAGGCCTGGCGTTTTTATGTCAGTACAAGGGCCTCCCGCTTTCTGTGACAATTACATTTACACGGTGATGGCTGGTTGAATTTGCATAAGGTGGTGCAAAAAAATTGTATGATGTATGCCAATAAAAATAAAAAATTAAATACTTAAGTAAATACTAAAATAATATAGATACCAAATATACAATATTTTAATAACATATAAGAAAGTATAAAATAAATGATAACAATATTCGTATAAAGAATAAATTGACGTAAGAAACACTTCACATTCGCGAATTCTGATACATGTCACATAAAAATTATTATTATTACTTTGTTTGCATGGGGGCATGGGGCATTATTGTTATAAACATTATCATGACAGGACGGCGCGGCATGTGAAAATAGGTTTGGCGCATAAATTTATTGTGCTCCGAAATACTGTGTGTTATAGACCAACGTGTCTATGCACAAGGCCGGAGGGAAGGACGGTTTAGGGTTCGTGAAGACCCCTCACTCAAGAAATAAATTGAACAAAAACAAATCCAGTCGGTATAAAAAAATTAATGACCTTTTTTTTTCGATTATTTGCCGTTTTTGCAGGAAGTATTTCGATGATTCATTGATGGTTTTTTTACGTATTAACTTTTTAGAAATAATAAGTGGGCAAAATTTCTCTGATGACCCCCCAAAAATATTTTTAGCATCGGCCCTGTTTTTGCATGTAAAAATATTAATACGGCCGCCCGGTGCACATCGAATTTGTACTACACACAGTTATCTAATCGTTAATACTTATAGATACGATCATCAACGCCAAAACCTACAAAACTTTTTTCTTTTTTAATAAGCAATTTTCAAATTACCAACTATTTGTATGATAACTAAATTATAACTTATATACAAATCTAATGTTTTTTTAATCACATATTTTGGATGGTTCGCGTATTCCTGTGCACCATAATACGAGTCGCTACTAAATTTATATAAACAAAATATTAAGTTTATGTTTATTGTATTCAAAATTTTACTATTACAAATTTTTGTAATTTTGACTTGGTTCCTATGAAATACATTTGAAAAAAAAAAATTGTTTCATGGGTATTTTTCAAATTCCAATCGCATCACTGATAACGTATTTTTTAGGTAATATGGCGATGTATATTTTATGGTAAACGGAAAAAATCCCCAGGAAAAAAATCCCCAAGAAAAAAAATTCCCGAAAAAAAATCCCCTCGGACATGATCCTGTAAATAAAGTTCTTTTGTTCAAACATTTTAATTTCAAAAGTTAACTTTTGAAATGTACCTATATATATACCTATACCTATATACCTACCTATATATATTATAATGTACTTATATTATATACCTAATAATTTTGCGCACATTGCAATTTAAATTTAATGTAATCAGCAGCGTATACTACTCGTATTTGTTGTGTAACGTCACTCCTGCAAAAATGTATGGTCCCAACCCTCTGTAAATCGTGTACTTCTATTGATTATCACTAGTTGAGAATTTTCATATAGGTACCTATATGTTATACGTATACTACGTATCTATACTTTATACTCTAAAATCCAAATTATTTACGGAAATATTGTATAGATTATCCTCCCAATTTCCCGAACTATAATCAATATTCAACCATAAATCAGGTATATGACATTTATGTGTATATAGTATATTATGTTATGTATATGTACCTATCTGGCTATCTGTACCTTTATACCGTGCCTATGTGGTCAGTACAAATTTGTGTCACATACGGTACCTATATACGCGTTATACGTTATATTGAGTAGAGAATATTTAGTTATTGAAGGTATTTAATAATTTATTTAATATAACAAAGTATTATATAAGTACGTTTTTAGGGTTTTCGTATTTTATAAAATATAAATGATGAGTAATTATGTCGAAATATTATATTGTAAGTTTTTAAATATTTATTTTGTTAAAATGAAAACAAAATATAATAAAATATGTTGTTGTAAATTAGTTATATTTATAATAATTAATAATATAATAGTCGTGGCTTTTTTTTCCGGTGTCATGTCCGAAGGGATTTTTTTTCCGGAGATATTTTTTCCTGAGGATTATTTTTTACCATGGTTGGGGACTTTTTTCCCTAGGTCAAGTCTGAGGGGTTTTTTTCCGGGGATTTGTTTTCCTGGGGATTTTTTTTCCAGGATTAATATTTTATGCATGCCACGGTTAATCTATTTTTGTACCAAAATACTTATAGTCATTATCTTGATAACACATTATAAAAGTTTTTTGAAAAATTACACAAAAAGATAAAGAATTTTGATGATTTCGAAACTGTATATTATTAAATGATTTTGGATTTTAAGAAATTCTAACCCTCTTGCCAAGATGTATGCACAGAGCACGATTATATGGGTATACCTAAAGATTTAAAAATTCCTTTCTAAAATTACTATAAACGTATTACTAAATTATAATTTATAGCAAACATATACATTATTAGACGTATCAATTTTAAAATGTATTGAAAAATTGATTTTATAGATTTAATTAGATATATCTAATCTTATTTCGATTGTAAAATCGTAATAATTAGTACATTCGTTTTAGTAGTTTTAATATATATATATATGTATATATATTAGGATATATGTGGTTTTAATTCTTTAGAATACAAATTTGAAAATTAACATATAAATAATAAAATAATAAATTGAGGTAGTTTTTGGAAAGAAAGAAAACAATAAACGTTTAATTAGTTAAAATGACTTATTTTTAATAACATTAATTATTATAAAATTTGAATAAAATGATTAAATTAATTGTTATACCAATTTAATATGAAGTAGATAGTACTTAATAACAACTAGGGTTCGGATTTTGAGGCAAATGCCTTTTTTGGGAGGGGAAGTGATAGAAAGACCGTTGTTATATAAAAATGTTTTTCGTTTAATTTCTATGCTAATGGATAAACATTATTTTTGCCTTTATTTGCCTTTTTTATATTTTTTGTTAAATTATCAATTTATTACAATAATTTGATAATTTTATGGTACAAATTGATAAGACCTTACAAAGACAAGATAGCAATTTATGACGTATGAGACGTTATTGATGGTATGTTTAAAATGACCGATAATGGATATAAAATTCCCACATGTCATTGTATATACTTTATTATCGGTGATATGCGTATCGTTTATATCGGTACGTGCGTAAGTACAAAGTACCTACACTATCTATAAAAACTACTATTAAAATGTGTTCATCGTAGATAAATTGTATATCATTCCGCAGTCGTCGACCATTACAATACGTATTTTTTTGTACCTAGTCGTATACTCGTAGTTATAATATGTCGAAAATTAATAAGAGTGAGAGTTGTAAATTAAAAAAGTACGTTTCAGAATTTGGGGAAAATATATTTTCAACCGATTGACTTAATTTTGTACTGTAAAATTTGTGACGTAAAAGTATCAAGTGACAAAAAGTTCCATGTACAGAAAGAAGGGATAAACATAAAAATGCGTTAGACAAAATTTTCAATTATTTTTTTAACACTCAATAATTTTTTATATACTATATATTTAATAATCGATATTTTTTAAGTGCCTTTTTTTATTTTTATAACTACATGGTTGTTAATTTTTTTTTATTAATAATAATTTTTTAATTTTTAAACAATAAATCTTTTTTTTTAATGCCTTTTTTTGCATTTTTACAATTTTTAAATGCCTTTTTTTCACATTTTAAGTGCTTTTTGATCATTTATATTGCCTCAAAATCCGAACCCTACACTAATAACTATAATATCCAATTAAAAAATAATATTATCAAATCACGAAAAACTCAAATACCTTTAAAATAAAACAATAACTAATGTAATGTAATCTTATACGTTTTATCTATTAAGTGTTAATTGAAACTAAAATTATAAAAGTTTTTCAATAAAATGATAATATTACAAGTAGGTAATAAAGTAGTGGTTTCAAACACGCACCCCACGAATCCTTTTGATGTGACCCGCAATAAAAATGTATTTCATACAAAAATGTATAATTGCTATTTTTATTATTCATTATTATTAAACGATTCAATTTTTTTCTCAGTATGCATTTTAATTTTGACTTAAACATTAATAATTAAAATAATTTTATTTGATATTCGTAATGTTTTATTTTTGTATCCCTTCCTTGAAAGAATGATCAATAAAAATTAAATTCCATTATAGCAATCGCGATGTGATAAAAATAATTAATCTATAAAGAATTATATTTGAGTTAGACCATTTTGTAATCATTTGTGTTTACGTGTAGTTACAGTGTCAGTTTGTGTACATAACTCGTTCGTTAAAATATCATGTACTAAAAGTAAAATTGGTCAATAAGGACGTATTCTTCGAGAAAACTGGGGCTATACATATTTTTTTACTAATTGTAATTGTGTTCCTATATTTTTGATATGTAAACGAAATGTATCCGTCATCAAAGCATACAACATTAAAAGAAATTACAGCTCCAATCATAGTAAGATTTACGATAAATTTGTAGGAAAAGTACGTGATGAAAAATTTAAAGAATTTTTAAAAAAATCTCCCACATCAAATAAAAGATTTGATAATATAAGAAGAGAAAATATTGATTCAGTTAAATATAGTTAGGTAATGTCAGAAAAAAAATTTTGACCGAGAATCTTTGACTTATATTAGCCTGTTGGTAATTTCAGTTTGAGACCACTGTTTATTAAAAATAATAATATAATAATAGGTACTTACTTGACCGGTTAAATAATAATTTATTACGTGGTCCGGTTAATCGTTTTAAACCGAAAGTATTGAAATATTGTATTGGTATATACATTATTTTTTAATGTATACCTACTTATACATTCTACCCCCAGGTATAATGTACAGAGAAATAGTAAATTAGGATACAACAAGTTTTAGGCTGCGATAAATCTTCTAGCTATAGCAGCTGCTCTCGAAATGGAAATTATAATAAAAACAAGAATATAAATTAGAATTACATTTAAAAATTATACGAAAACGTACCTTTGTTAGATGATATTATCTTAGATTTTTATTATATTATAAAAACGTATTATTAGCCCCTGCGATTGTCTACAGATAACACTGTATTGTGGATAGTCATCCTTTACCGTAGTCTGTATCTGCTCTTAAATTTAATCCTGTATAGATATAAAATATGTTTTTAAAAAACATTTCGAGTTACAAAAAACCATCAATAGCCAAACTAAAAACACTAATATTTATAAAGTAGCTGATAGGCACGTCATATCCATATAATGATTTATAATAATAAATACAAGTAAATGTAACAAAACTATCTATAAGTACCAAAAATGGACTTTTCTAATACAATGAAAACAGAAAATATAATATAGTAATGAACTGTTGAAATTATAAAACTATTCTACTTAAAAAGAATATAATAGGTATACGTATAATATATAATATGATACTATAAAGGTTAAATTATAATATATAGTATATTATATTGGATGTGATAATTATTATTTGTAAACTCGGAAATGTATACTAAAAATTTTAATTTTCAAAATATTGGTACTTATTATTATCAATAACTATCTTTAACGTTAATCATCAAATATTCAATTATATGAGCATTAAAAATTGAAAAATTAAAAAATATGCCCTTAAAACTAAAAAAAATAATTAAATATGCAAATAAAATATTAATTTAAATATTGTCTTCCAAGAACATTATATAATATTAATCATGTTAAAATTTAATAAAAAAAATATTACATAGTAATTTTACGAAATTCATTAGTTATAACTTATAGCTTATACCTACTTAAAAACGTAAATATAAAATAAGCAAATACAAATAATTTCAAACCCTAAATTTAATAGTTTATTAATGAAAATAGGTACTTAATCTGATTATCCTGATTATAAAAATACATTATATTATTTAAACAAAATAATACAATATAAACTGCCTTATTATATAGAGTTATTACTTGTGTAACGATACCACATATTACCTAATCAGTAATCAAAAATATATTAATCTTTAGTTTTGTTGAACAAATCCTGATCATTTGATAACTTAAAACAGTTAATTATAAATCTACATTTAAATTTGACTGAAATCAGGATAGTACCGGATGTAGTGAATTTATATCAGATTCAATAAAGAAGTTTGTGCTAAAAATGTATAGTTTCTAGCATTCATTTATTAAGTAGGTACTCATTTGCACAGGCATAACTACAGTGGCATCATGTACTGCATGTACTACCACTGCTATTTTCTAAAAGGACCAGTGATCCACAAAAAAATGTATTCCAACCCGCTAAATAATTAAGTGTTAACTCATTGAAAATATTTAGAAATAATTTTTCCATTCCAAAAATTATTTCATTAATTAATTAAATTATTTTTTATATGAAAATCTATTTGAACATTAATACATTTGTCATCAAAATATTGATAAAATTTCACAGAATTTAAATAATTGTAGTGTTAAGGAGCTATAAATCTACAGTGTGCAAGGTGTAAAATTCAATTTTCAATGGCGTATTTGAAAGTTTATCTCAGAAAGTTGTTCTCTTTTAGGATATATTTATCTTCACAAGGTGTATTAATTCAATATATTGTGTTTTATAAAAATAAAATAGTTATAAAGGATAATTTTATTAGATTCTGAGTGAAGTGAGGAAAATAGTTTTACCAAAATGTTTATTTTTATTATATTTTTTTCCTTTTTATCTTTACGAAATCAATTTTTTAACCATAAGATTCGATCCAATCGTTATGTATATCTATTTTTCGGTAGCAAATATTTTCAAGATGATATTTCTCACCCTATTATTCTAATAAAACCGTGTGAAATCTAAAACTCCATTTTTTAATCTATTCTTATATATATATATAATATACATATTATACGAGTATGTCTAATAATTGTATTTATTTACATTTGTGGGCAAAGAGAGGAAATTTCCTATGTATGAGGAAATTATTTTTAATTATTAAATAATTTATTAATTAATTATATTAAAGTATAAGTGGCCGTAAACATGATAATAAATTGAATTTTTATGGATTTTAATAGTAATATAACTAAATTAATAATTAACATAATATAGTTGTTCGAGAACGACCAAATATTCAAATGTACTGCCAAATTACATGAATTTTAAAAAAATGTAGGTATAGTAATCTAATAATATTTGTAGCGTTCATTTAAAAAGGATATATATCTAATTTATTTATTTGGAATAATATGTATTTCTTTTTCAATAACAAAAATATTTTAAAATATATATATTTTTTTTTTTCTCACGTCTCGGTCGATCTTTATCGAAGACGCATTCGACCACCACCTTGTATATACTACATTATGTACTTATAATGAAACAAAATTCTTTATATTATATGTAACCAACATTGAATGTATAGGACGCACTGCATGGGGGCGTGCGAGGGCATCACACATAATCGGCTATTGAAATATATGTTGCTTTTATACCGTCATCAATCAACGTTTTATCCGTATTCATCCTCTTAGGACCACATTTCTTAAAACGCATTTGTTCGTCTCGTACCTAAATATAATGCGTAAAAAAAAAAACATGGTAAACCAATATTTACGATACACAGCTGAAAACGAGTTCTATATAATATACATTATACGTACATGTACTTGGGTATATATATATACTCGTATAGTATAATTTATAACAATGCCGCTATGGCAGTTGGAGGGTAACAGCCACCCAATGTGCCGACTGGAATTTCTTTGAGGTACTATTATTTAAAAAAACTTGTTCTTAACTGCGTAGGCACTACAATGTAATAACGCTTAACATTTTAACAACGCACATTCCCAACAGAAAACTATATGATATCGTAGAATATTGTATACCTAACGACAATACAAAGTGATGTAAAAAGCCCGATATTTGCCGGTTATCATATTATACAAATACAATATTACAAAAGTCATCCAGATACGGATAGTGGAAATTGGTCCATTGTCCCTTTGGTCCTTGAATAGTATATAATTATTATTTTAGATTTGAATTCGAAAATAAATCGTTGCATTTTATAAACGATTATAAACGATTTCGGCATAATGGTATTTATTAGTAATTTAAAAAAATAAAAAATTGATTTTTGGCCTTTAAAAATAACTAATTAAAAAATTATCATTAATCATAACAATTAACTATTTGTTATTTCGTTATTTTCTCAGAGTTTATAAAATACTACATACTGAATACACCTTATACGAGGGTAGTTTTTCTTTACGTTTAACAAATCTACTGCGACAATTTTATTTGTTATTTTATTATTTCCTCTACATTTATAAAAAAATGTCTGTAATTAAAGGTTGTATTTCTCTACACTTAAGGAAACTACTACGAAAATCGAAAAATGACCTCTTCAAAGTACCGATTAGAATCAATTTTCTTTCAAAAAAGCTCTTTATTCCAAAACTCCAATTCAAAGACGTTTCTCTAGGGAAAAAAATATATCGTTGTAAAACCAATTAACATAATTGTAAAATAAATAATTTCCTCGCTGTACTCAGAATCTATAAAACCGAGGTTCCCATGATAACTACATTTGTTATTTTATTATTTCCTCTACATTTATAAAATATTTCCACATAAAAGATAATTTTTCATTACGTTAAGAAAACTACTGGGAAAATCTAAATTTTGCTTGTTTAAATTACATCTATAACCAATTGTCTATCAAAAAAAAAAAATTATAGAATTTATAACGATTAATTCTAATTCTAAACAAAAAAAAATTGTACATAAAAAAAAAAAAAACGTTAAAACCAATACATTACTTACCTCGCCTCAGAATCTAAAATTAAAATTATGTTTAATTATATTTTTATAATTGAGTAGGGAAAAATATTTAGAGAGATCGGGGATGTATCCAATAAGCCATTAAGGAGAAAGGTAATGAAACAATTATAGAACTGGACAGTAACAAGATTAAAAATTAAAAGTACCTTAAACTAAACGAGTCACTATTTTAAGATATGTACCTATTAATTTATCCTACTAAAAATATTAATATAATAATAAAATATGTCTACTAATTTATTATATAACTAGATATTTTTTTATATAAATAGTTAAATTATTAAACTTAAAGATGTTATTTCATAACATATACGTATATTATATAGTATATTATACTTATTTTAGATTCTGAGCGTAGCGAGGGAGCTAGTGGTTTTACAATGATGTGTATTTTTTTTTTTTTTTTTTTTTTTTTTTTTTTTTTTTTTTTTTTTTTTAAAAAAAGTTTT
>JAIPRL010006562.1:0-26779 GCA_025469235.1 Pemphigus obesinymphae
CGGAATGTTGGGCAGTAGGTAGAAAGATAGAACAGAGAATGAGTGTAGCTGAGATGAGAATGTTAAGGTGGATGAGTGGGGTTACTAGAGAGGATAAAATAAGGAATGAGTATATCAGAGGTAGTATTGGGGTAGCTTCGATAGTAGACAAAATGAGAGAGAATAGATTAAGATGGCTCGGGCATGTATTAAGGAAGGAAGAGGCAGTACTGAGGCAGTAAGATAAGTAAGGGAAATGCATATTGTTGGTAAGAGGGGGAGGGGATGACCGAAAAAGAGATGGGGGGATGTAATGGCGAGTGATATGAAGAAGGTGGGAGTAAGTGAAGAAGATGCGAGAAATAGAGTTAAGTGGAAGTGTGGGACCAGGGTGGCCGACCCCAAATAGTTGGGAGAGAAGGCGAAGGAGAAGAAGAAGTACAATAATATTGTGTAATATGTGCACAATATTTCCAATTGTGTAACACAATAGTAATTTTTATGGTGTTCTTATACAAGATGCCATATTGTATGAAAACAGCGTGTGATTACCGTTATGAGCCTAAACGGAAGATCGTATTCGTAGGAAAATTCTTCTACGGAGACCAGCGAGTGCCATTTTCATTTAATCCGTAATATAATTATGATAATAATTGATTATAGAACGAGATTTACTGAAGAAAACGTCAAGTATAGTTCGACCAGGTAGTAATTAGTCGCGAACGTTTTATACGCAGGTAATATACGTATAAATATATATATATATATATGAATTATAAGGATAGGATACGGTGCCACGTTTAATAACAAAATCGTTTTCTAACTGACAGACCGAATTTCCAAGCCGGTGACGGACGAGCCTTCCAATTTTAGACGACAGCTTTTCCCGAAGAGAAATTAATTATATCGAGGCCATTATACCGAGTAGGTACAGTTAATTCCGCACCCACCGTTCCCCCAGAAATTTTCGACAAAACCGTATACAAGGCATGCTGCCGTGAATGGACAACTTCCCATAATATACGTGAGATCATCACCGTAAACGGATTACATTCACATTCGCGATTTCCGAACGTTGCTTAATAATTGTGGCGTATTTGGAAATTACAATAATTTTTTTATCCGTATCATGTCTGTGCTGTATTTCTTCTTGCATTATATTAAAATACGACGATTATTATTATTATTATTATGACGTATTAGGGCCTAGTATGAGAATCATAATACGAATCTTGAATATTTTATTTCCAACAAACTCATAATACATAATATAAACGTCCGATTTTTCCCGACGTCTTTAAATAAATTATCAAAATAATATAAATATATAAATAGGTACAATTAATACTATAGTATTAGTATATGGTACTGATTCTTCAGAAAACGTTACAAAATTGACCAACATATTATTTATGTACATATCACTCGTCCTTTTTCGTCACTCACTTCACCACTACTATTGCTCTATCACTTTGGTATTTATAGATTTAAAAACAAACAATTAAATAAAAAGTACACGATGAAGCCAGAGTTTTCAGTTTTCAATCAATAACGTCGAATTAAAGCTCATAAAATCATGTATACACGTTTTGGTCTGGAATATTACTACACTATTACTATAATTAGGTTTGTCAATAATCCACAAAATACTTTATAAGCAATGCAGTTGATAGATTTTTGTGAATTTTTTAGTAATGTTGAAACTTAATCTTTTAAACTATATTTAATATATTACAAGTAAGTACATGTATAGTGTAAACAGCAAATAAACATTTCAACACAATTTTTTCAAAATTCCATAATTATTTATTTACATAAAGGATAAATGTATCGATTGGTATTAAACTAGTATGGATGTAAACAAATATTGATACATTTTTATAAAAATATAACGAAAATGGTAACAAAGTACTTTTTTAAAAAAGAAGAAAAAACTTTCTGCAGACTAATGAACAAAAAAATGAATAAATAAATAAAAAAATTCATAGATTGTTATTGAAATTTACATTACTTATATTTTTTTTAGGTTTTTAATACAATTAACTAATTAAATAATCTAGAGTGTTATCAATTGAAGCTCAATGTGTAAAAAATTATATTATCAATTATATAAAATAAATGTATCTATTGAGATACAGTTTACAGTATAATATTTATAATAATTACAGTTAATTAAATTAAACTTAATTTATATAACACAAAAATTAAAAAAAAAATGCTATGTAAATATACTCGTCAACAGCTGCACATCCATCGTTATAAGTTTTATATACTTGCTCCCACGATGTAGAAAAGATTACACCGTGCTTGCTATTGACCGGTTTTTGTACCTCGTGGTTCTATTACGATTTTGTGTTTAATTTCATTTTTTTATTCGTTATGTTGTTCTTTTTAAAATCGTATTGTTCAAAACTCAAACTGTTAGGTAGTCGGTACCAGATAGTGTATTTTTCGTTATAAGTCAAAGAAAACCACGTTTTCATTATTTTGTATTTTTATAAGTATCGTTCTAAAAATTGTTTTGTTTAGTTTTATATTAGTATTTTTTTACTTTAGGACGGTCATTATTGTACCTATAAAAAAGCACGTGCAGTATATGTCGGTGTCATGTTCGAGAATTCAAGAGTACCTCTTATTTGGTTGTGTAGGTACCTACCTATATGTGTTGCATCAATATTGAGCATTAACGAGTTAATAAGTTAACAATTAAGTTAAAAGTTAAGTTCATTTTAACTTTTAACTTAACTTTTTATATTTGAATTTTGTTAACTTAACTTGTTTTTGATTATATTAATTTTTAAATAACAAGTTACTTTTAATTAAAACTCAGTTAAGTTAATTTTAAAATAATAGATAACATTTTTATTTCATATTATATCTATAATAAAAATGGTTGAAAATAAAAATAAAGTTGCTTTTGTCATTTCTAATAATTATTATATTATAAGAATTATTTATTTTCCAAAAATATAAATAAAACAAGAATACCTATATATTATATATTAATCTCCCCGTAATATAAATTGAGAATTATATTAGATTTCCCGCCAATAAACAATATATAGGTAGGTCCTCATTTGCAATGAGCAATTTCAATTTGTTAGAATTTTAAAGAAAATAATTATAATAAATATATTATAATAATAATTATTATACATTCATTGTAGTATTTTAAATAATATTATGTTAATGATTTTTAAATATTTTATATAATTAAAGTGAAAAAATAACATTTTATACAAAAAAAAGAAAAAATACTTATTTATACCTGTATATTTCAAATTGTATATTGACTCGTAGAAAAAAAAAATATTAACTTAACTTAAGTTAATATGCTATTTATTTAAATTAACTTAATCAACAAGAAAAAAACTATTTGCTTTAAACTTTTACTATATTTTTTCTATTAATTTAACTGATCTGAGTAAAATAAAATTATATAACTTGCCCAGCATTGGTGGTAACGTATATCTGGAAGTTGTTGGCTGGTTAGTCGCACGTATTCGGAATTGCTACAGATCTTATTATCGTTTTTGTATTTTTATTGTCCAAATCTGTGCATCCCGAGGCGGTAGCGCGAGTGTAAAACCAACTATAGCTAACAACAGCCCTAAGTAGTACACGACTGAGGTTTAATGTTATTATTAATAGGTACTTATTATTTTATTATTTATACACCTGTTAAAAGCCAATCTGGACTTATATTAAATATTTATATAATATTTGTTGTATTTATATCACTAAGGTGAAATATTTATTTTGATTATTATAATTTTTGTTTATAAAAGAAAAATCCCAATATAACGGTCATCAACAAAAAATTGTATTTAAAATCTTAATAGCTTAGGGACGTCCTGAACTTATATTGGACTAAACGTTTGTGCACCTACGCTTTTTTAATTACATTTTTTTATTTACAATAAAAATTCCTACTTAAAACAATATTTTGAGAATTACTTTGTTTCCGGTTATTATATTTTGTTCGAGTTTTGAAACTGAAGCAGCAAATGTATAATAAAATATTATCCAAAAACCGTTAAATTATTTCACACAATGAAATATGTAAATCTCGTTATGGATTTTCATTTTTCTGTTTTGTATAATATCAACTAAAATGTTTAAAAAGTTGTACAGCAAAGTCTTGGGTTTGATTAAAACTTGTATTGATGTATTATTGTGTTCTACGAAATACGAATAATATAATACTATTACAAGATTGCGGCCATTCAAATGCACAGTTTGATTACCTGCGGGCAATTTCATTCAAAAATCTTGCATTATAAATCTGTTGAACTGGAATTCTTTACAAAAATACTTGAGTTTAAACGCAATAATACAATAATTGTACAGAATATTTGATAAAGTTTATATTTAAACGCATAGCAATTCACATGGAAAATCGTTCACTCGACTAGCGACCGCCCTGTATCGTCCGCTTTGCAGTTTTGTATAATATATTATTGTGAACGAATAACTTAACGAGTAAACTATTCAAAAATATATTATGCAACTTTACTAACTATATATAATGAAAAATACATAAATTTCTCCCATAAAACAACCTTTATTGCTTATGCTTTGTCTTATACCGTTTCATCTGAACACTCAAACGTATAAATCGCGTTTTAAAAAAACGTGCAGGTCGTATGCAATTACGTATATTATAATTTGCAATAATTATTGTTCTTTCGACAACGTCAATATTTTCTCTAAGCCATATTATATTGTAATGAGTAAATTAATCATAATCTACATCGGGATGGGATATATTGTATTTCCCGTAGGATATCCGGGAATTAACTTTCCCTTGGCGTTTTGTACGAAATATACACATATATATAGATACCTATATATTTTATGGTCATAGCAAACCTGGTTACCATTTTAAAATACACCGATAACTCAAATCATAATATCATAATAAACTTTATCATATTTTTAAACGATTTCGCCTCACAGAAAGTTCGCCCACAATAAAATATTACGATTCGCTGATCAATATCTGAGATGGAAAATAAAACGAAGGGATTTATGTACGACTTAAGTCATTTACGTAGTATATGGTACGTGTCACGAAAGTATAATACCACGACTTTCGATCAGTGTTGTATCTAGGTATATATCAGATGGGTAGCATTACACTCTTCAAGGATTAGTGTCAACCTCTTTACAGCGCAGCCATCATGAAAAAAAATATAAACAGTGATTTATTTATGTATGATAGATATTTTTATTTCTTTGTAATTCATTAGAGTATATATGGATAAATTTCAATCTGAAACTAATAATAGTGCAATTTACTTACGTTTTGACTGGTTTTTTTTTTTCAAAATTTTAAACAGCCACGTTGATGTATTTACTATAGGGTATTCTCAATTTTCTAATTTATGACTCACCTGATGAATCACGCGTAGTCGAGAAAAATTGACATACGCATTGGTTATGTATATGAAAATTTATTTAGGTGACTAAAGTCATCAATTTTACATTAAAAATTAATAATAGGTATGTATAATGATTTAGTTATTTCCGGTTAAAGTACAATTACATTTTTAATTTTGAAGACATGTAATTTTTAATGTAAAATTTTCATTTTAAGTTCGATTTTAATACTTTTTCGAGTTTTAATATTACACGAAAATAAATATTTTATCATAACATCATACAGTTCATTTATTAGATTATAGTATAATGTAAATTCCCTATTTATTTACTAAATTACTAAATGTAAATTTAAAAATACTGGTGTAAAGTTTATAATACAAATCAGTCATTTTAATAATTTATTTATATAGTATTATAATATTATAGTTTAGATATATATATAACTATGTATCAATAGTTTAAATTCTAATATGAGATATTTACCACTTGCCAATGTTTGCAACAAAATGTTGATAAAATGGCATTAAAAATAGTTTGAAATTACAAAAGTATAAATTTAAAAAGTAATTAATTTATAAAAATGGAATACTTTTATAAAATTAAAAGTAAATACATTACATTATAAAAATAACAATAGATATATATATATATACCTAAATAAAATTATATTATAAAACAAAAGTATAATTGGTTTTAATATTTAAATTGACATACATATGTGAATTAAATTATTTGTGATACCTAACATTTTAATTACTATTACCTATATTTTATTTAACTAGGTAGGTAATTAATTCACAGATATAACTACTCGTATAAAAATTATCTTGTTAAATATATTATTGACTAGGTATATAATAATATTTTTTTGTCTTTAATGATTATATGATATTATAAAATGGAAATAAATGGCAGGGGGTTTATTATATTTTATAATTTTGAGCATTCTGTGTTCATAATGATAAAGTCATCAAATTAAATTAAAAATGTAAAATCGTCTTGACCGAAAATTTATATTTTAATACGTATTAAATGAAAATTTCCACAGAATTATTTTACCATCTGAAGATTTATGTAAGTATTTTAAATGGGTGGTTTCCAAAATCCCATTTTAGGTAATGAAAGAGTTAGTGAAACTTTTAATTGAATTAATTTGCATCTCATTCTATTTACACTTGTATATTATATGATTTTATACTCAAGTGTCCTATTGAATTTAATAAAATGTCAAAATTTACTATTTTTATGTTTAGAATATTATATCCTCCTTTTGATTATAACACCTCGCTCAGAAAATAACGTTTTAGTTTAATGTTACTCTCGAAACTTTTTAAGTAACTTAGTTTCGAATATGTTTTGTTTATAATTTAAAATGTTAGTTGTCTTGGCACAGTTTGAGACAACGATAATGAAAAGTGACGAATCCGTTATTAAATGCTTTATATATATATACGGTTTGTTTACATCAACCATAAATCAATACCGACGGAATATGAATTTTAAGTGTTTCTAATATGTTATGTTATAATATATTTGTTTAAAATTTTTTTATTTTATAATTTATTCGAACTTATTCATATTCGACACAAGCAAAATAAAACTGTTTATAAATTACTACTGTATGTATAGTATATAGTAGAGATCAGGGTTTAAATGTTTCTCCATATTATTAGTATGGGCGATGTTATAAAAACATAAAATCGAAAGTAATAGACACCAATAATAATAATTCCCTGATTTTAATATCCAAAATAATATATTCCAATTGCTTTTCCTGGCTAAACCTATAAACGACTGTATGTAATTATGTAGTGATAGTTGTATACAATGACAAGTGGAAAAATGAACACGCACTATTTACAGTGCATGTTGAAAAATATCCACAAAATGTGACAAATAATGATGAATGATAAGTTTTGTAGTTGTATAATAAAAAAATACGGCTTTTATAGTATGTATATTTTATTTTCACTGTTTTTACAATATAATCAGTAGAGTGAACAGGAATTTTGAATGAAAGGAGGAATAAGTGTTAAAAATATCCATAATTTATAATAAATAAGAAACATATATCGCGAGTGAGAGTGATATAGTGGCGGGTGTTTTTAAGAAAAGAGTTAGTAAACAGGATATCGAGTTATGTAGAAGTATGAATCTAGAGTGGTCGATCTCCCAGAGAAAAGAATAGGTGAAGGAATGAATATGCAATAGGTATAATTATTTGTAGTAGGTATATATCTACATAATTCTTCATTATTGCTATCAAGTATAGTTTGTATAATATGTTTGAAAAAACACGCTACTCAAGCGAGTTAAATATCCAGATTTTTATATTCCGTGGAAGAAAATATGTTAGAATTCGAATATTCGATTGTGAATATTTGATTATGGGGCAACGATGATCGATTGTCAAGGGGAAAATATTACTATAGTAACTATGACAACAAAGTGTAAAAGGAATGTTAGACTGATGGATATACGGTCCGATACAACGGGGATGTAAGGATTATAAACTTTACAAAGACGTGTGCGAATAAAATAAAGTAAAATAAAATTATGATAATATCATAAGATGGGCAGGAAAAAACATTAAAAACCATAATATCGTACTGCAGATACATATTTTCAATAATATCAAAACTATATAAATGTAAAGTAAATTAATAAATGTATAAAATATATTGGAATTTAATTATTAAATTACATTTCAGCATAGATATCTCATTATATATTATTTTATTGTAATATTCGACTGCTCGATTTACTCTATTCTTGTTGATGAGCAGTATGGTTTTCGTCTCGGTAAGTCAATAATTACTTGTCCCCTTGTTTTTTACAAATATATTCGATATACAATTTCTTCATAACAATTGTCAGGTAGATATGAGCTACACCGACTTCACTAATACTTCTTCTTCTTTATGTGTTCAATCCTGATATTGGTTTGTAACAATTCTCCACTATTCTCTGTAAACTTGCCTTTATTTTGTTTTTTTTTTATAAGAATTAAACCCTCGGTCCTTCATTATTTATCTCATATACTCCAATCGTGGTCTTTTCCCATGCACATTTGCCTTCTGTGCACCCTTCTATAACTAATCCCAGTAACCCAACATGTCTTTGTACATGTCTAATCCATTAATTTCTTATTTTCTTGATACTCCTTGCTCTTCTCTCTGATATTTTTTCTGATAATTCCTCGTTTATTACCATAACTGGCCAACTTATCTTAAGCATTCTTCTGTAACACCACATCTTAAAAGCTTCTATTCTTCTCTGTTCTCCTTTGGTAATCGTCCACGTTTCTCAGCTATACAGAATTGTACTCCATACGAAAGTCTTCCTGGTTGTATATGCTTTTATTTTTATTGAAGTAAAAATGTTAAATGCTATCTTATCTTGGGTTATTGCTTTTTATTTCTACTATCGTCACTTATTATGCTTTCCAAATATGCAAACTGTTCTATTTGCTCTATTTCTCAGTTATCTTGTAGATATTTATATCTTTATAATACCTGGTATTTTCTAAAGCAAATATTTTCAATATTGAATAACTATAACCATAAAAAATCTAAATAAATAATACTAGTGAAAACAAATTAAAATTAGATATTTGAAATACATTTTACATATTTTAACCAGTGAAAAAATTCTCGTAAAATTACATTATAGTATTTGTTAATTTAAAGTTTTTGACTTTGTTCAGGCTTGGTTTGCCAAGCTGAGAATTAGAAGCGTATCAAATGACACATCTTGTTAACCTCACATCGGCAAAACCGATTTATTCTATTCAACAACGATAAATTTTAAACGGATTTTCCGTTGATGTGCCAATTACAAGTATAATGTATAGTATTATTATATATTTGATGAAATTGAAATACCTACCTTACCTAGATGTTTATCCGGAAACATCAAAATACGAGTATAATGAAATTTGCAAAATGTCCTTTAAATAAACAATATTTTAAATGAAACGGAAAACGTAACATTTGTTTCAAATTAGTTTGAGTTATTTAAAACAAATAAAAACCAATTAAAAAAAAAACCTTTTCACAACAACGAAAGCAAATAACTTTTTCATCATCCTTCAATTAAACTTACCTACTGTTTCACTATACTCGTATTATATTCCTTATATACATACATTATTGTAGCATATATTATTATGGGACTGTTTTTAATTTTGTCTGTACAAAATTGAATTTAAACACGAATAAAACACACATAATGTATGTAATTTAGTATCATAACAATATGTTACATATGTAACATACAGAACTATTACGATGTTGGAATTAAATAACAAAATTTTTATCTAAATATCGATTAAGATACATACATTTTTGTCCTAATAAGTATAGGTACTGTTTCATTTTTGAATAATGTATTCAATTAAAGTGGCTTATAAAAATGCAAGTCTTAATATAATTCCTTATACAATCAGCAAAATAATAATGGTTTGATACGTAGTATGTACAATATATATATTTGTACACTTATAAAGTTATATAACATATAACGTATATAATATATAAATATATAGATGTATCAATTAGGATAGATCATCAATTTTCCTTTACGCCTTTAACTCTTTCCAGCCCATTATATGAAATCCTTAAATTAATTTTTTTTTTTTTTAAACTAAATTAAAAAGGCCTTAAATAAAGCAAAATATATTAATTTTTTTAATTTTCAGTTTTCCCAGCTATGATTCCATTATATTAATAATATAAATATATCATAATATAAAATAATAATATTAATAATATTATTATATTATTTAAACATATTATATGTAGATAGAAAATATATGTAAAATAAAATTGTTTTACACTTTGTTATTTATACTATTAATGTACCTATATTTCATAATAAAATGTAAAATCACATTTTCTGATATATACCTACAAATTATGTAGATATATTTTTATAAATACTTATTACGTTGTTAGGTTATTAGTAATATTATAATGTAACTTATTTAATTTTAATACATAAATGTAATTTAAATATTGGCGAAATGGTAACCTATGTGATCAATAGTAAGTAAAACGAAACAAATACAATAAAATAACAAAACTTTATACATTTATGAAAAAGCTTTTATTACCTGTCTAAAAATTATTTTTACTTTTACAGTAATTATTAAAATGTCTAAACCATTTTTATAGTTATATACAATTAGTCATTAGTTATCCAAGTTTATTTCATTAACAATATTTCTCTTTAAATACAGAATAATATAATGGAATATAAACGTAACTAGTTAATATACAGAACATTCCTAAAAATTATTATATTGCTGAACTAAAATGTATGTGCGGCAATATAATTCATGAATTACACTATACAATTATAATATTGTAAGAAATATAATAATATATCCTTTTATATGATATATGCTGTTTTATTTCCTACAAATGTGGCTAAAAATAAAACGGCAAATAAAAATAAATTAAACATAAATATCGTGTTATTAAAAAATACAATAACACGTTATTTTCATATTTTCCAACACGATAAAAACAAATTACGTGACATATTTTTATTAGAGAGCCATGACGTAAAATAAATAATAATTATTCATTAGTTCAGCTTATTTTAAGAAATTAAAATTTTCTGAACTATTACAATATTAGATATTTTATTTCATAGTACTGCAATTTTCTCATACAAATATATATATATATGTATGACTTTTATAAAAAAATATATGATTCTTTTCGATAAATTCTACGTAAAAATATTTACTGATTTATGTAGCTAGAATATATTTCTGTGTTAAAATTCATTTTATCAATTATCAACTACTTAGCTATTTAACATTTATTTTAAATTGTATTATCTGGTAAAATATAGGTATATGCCACAAGGTACTCGCCGAATGTTCGCAACACTAAAGTTGCGTTTGCCGACTGTGAGTACGGATTACGGATATAATATAATGCAATTTATAAAATGTTAAAACTTTAACTCGTTTTCAGAAAAAGAACTTTTCTTTTAAAATGGTTTTAACCACAGAAATTCATTAAAAATTTCTTTCCGCGTGATGTTTGCAAAAAAAAAAAAAAAAAATTAAATTAAATAAGGATTGTCATATTAATTTGAATAGTAGATCTTTAAACACTTCGTAAAATAACTGTTGAAATATAAAATATTTTCAAATTAGTTTTGTTTAAACCATTATTAAACTTAAAATTTATGTAAACCACTTTTATAGCATTTTTATTCAATTATTTTTTCCATATTTTTAATATTTATGTAAAAATACTAATCACTTCCTCGCTCCGGTCAGAATCTAAAATATGAAAATATTATTGTATCTACAAAATACCAAATACTATGTTAAATAACCATAATGTTTATATTAATTATATTCACTTTACTATAAGCTTAGAAATATATAGTAAAAAATATATTATAAGTTAAAACATTGTTTATGGAATATATGAAAATTGCACTTTTATAATAATTATCAAGTCAATAAGACATACGAAATTAAAATATATATTTTTTGAATAAAAATAGCATACTAAGTATGATTTAACTTTGACCCTAATTATTTGTTATAGGTTTTTATATAAAGATTGTTAAAACGGATACGAAGGACCTGAATAATTTTGTTTTGTAAGAATATAAAATAGCAGAACTTCATAAAATATTAACATTGTCGATTTTACAACACTTTATGTTTTCTATATTTGCGGACTAATCAACCTACTTACATGTGGAGTGTAGCATAAAAAGTATCTCGTATTCCAGACGTTCGTCCAATAAACGTGTATATTGCTGTACCATATGGTATTAAATGGGTAAATCGATATAAGTGAGGAACGAAAGAAAAGAAAATTACAGAAATGATTGAATGAACGAAAAAATAAAAGTAAACTGTGTATTATAGTACATATATTTAAAACAATACAAAATATTAAAAGAATATACCATTTGGAAAAATATATACAAAGCTTGTAGTGTGTATAAAACTCATTGAAAAACTTACCTTAATTAACAACTACATGCAGTGGAGTAAACCTACAAATGGTTTTCTCGTGGAAGAAATGCAACATTTTAATACCGAAATAGACTTTAAAAACAGTTCGATCATTTGGATTTTATTACCGTTGAGAAACGATATATAACCGTTTATGAGAACAAACGTCATATGTGTAAAATTGTCAAACATTTTATTGCGGTGCTCCCGGATTCAGAATACAATAATGTCTAGTGTAAATAAATCTGCTTTCTTTCTTTTGTAATTAATGAAAATAATCATAAAATACAGAACTTCCCGTAACGGATTTGTTTTATAGAAAACCTTAATAATCTTCTTAAATATGTATGTATTATACTAAAATTTTGTTTTAAAAAAACAATTATCAAGTATTTTAAAACACTCGCATGGTATATTTTTATTGCAACAAATGATGGTGAATTTATTATTCAGTTTTTGTGATATTGAACATTTCACTTTTTTTGCATACCTGGGATATTTGTTTTTGTTAATATCACGCTTTAATTTGAGTTATATTAAAAATTAAATACAAAAATAAAACAATAAAACAATTCTAAAAGGGGATTTGTAAATGGAAGGTAAATTCGCGAAATATAGATTATTGTACATTTTTAAAAATTAAAAATAATAAATATTCTTTTAAAATAAAAGAACATTATTAGAAAATATTAAAAATATTTTTAATTGATTTGCGTATTTCAATAGGCATTTAAGTAAAATTCAAGTGAGCTCATGTTTAAAAAAAAAACAAACGACTGTAAGATAACATTGTTTATTTTACTTTTCATCATTTATTCATATATTATTACATTTTATTGTTTATTGTTCATTCCTATAAAATTATATGAATTACAGTTGATTTTTAGTGATAAAAAAGAAAAAAATCCAGTGATATCTTAAAAACACATTAAGTGTTTAAATTAAAAATGTTAGAGAAATAGACCATGATGGGATCCATTATATCTACTCCAGTTTGTACGTTCCTGAACAATTAAGTTTGTGTTTAATTTCTCTGTAAATTCTCAAAAATCTCACTTTATCTTGCGGTTGAAGATTTCATATAATTTAGTCAAAATGAATAAAAAAATTAATTATAATAGTTATAAAAGTATGATATTATGCATGCATATATTATTATTATAAATTGCGGTAGGTTTAATTATGTAAATTTTGCCTCTAACCATTAGTACCAATTAATGTTACCATATAATAGATATACATTAAGCGATAAGCGAGTCCTGTATTTTTCGATTTAATTTAAAAACATTCATCAATATTGCAAATAATTATTTCTAAATAAATTATTTATTTCTGATATTAGAAGAAGAATATTTTTTATCAAATTTTCGTTTCTTAATTTATATATTTATCTATAAAATCACTGACTTAGGACTATAAATATTATTTATCCAACATATTATATTACTTTTATTAGAACAAACTGAGTTTACCTGTGTAATTATAATAGGTTTCTATAATATTCTCAATGGTGTTCAATGCCAGTATAATTATTAACTACAATAGGTAACATACCATAAACTATTGAATACTAGAAAAGAAATTAATTATCGTTTTACCTAGTTTTATACAATTACCCAGATCTATGATATATATATATATAATATAAAATTATTCAGTTATATTTTATACATACATTTTTTAAATTCCTATGGAATTTTTTTGCATTTTAATCATAATAATAATATTCCATCATAATAGTATTAAAGATTAACATTATCCAACAAAAAATTATAAATAAAAATAAACAAATAATGACTAACCAATTGTACAATTTATAATCAATTTCAAAAGTTATACTTACTTGGCGATCACCCAGTGCATATAATACAATTTTTAATGCATTAATATACCTGTGCGAAATCTTTAAATAATTTAATTATTATTTGTACACAAACATATTAATTTTCGTAACGAATAATGTGAGTTTAGTATTCGCAATGGTTTAGATATCTACATAAAGTGATTTTATAATAAAAAAAAAAGAGTTTTACAAATTATCAAATAGTTTTATACCACGTTTGCGGTATACGGTTGCAGCTTTATAAATTCCAGAACAAATATATTATTATTCAACCTCTTTCTTGGCTATGCTCTTCGTGTCAATCCATTAATCATAGGTCGTCAAAAGCTTTCATCCCGATATTATACACCATTGAACAACTTCTATAAAAACGATTCTTGACACCCAGTTCATTGGACACACAAGATGGAGGCTCACAGACGTAATTGATTTATTTTTATTGAAAATATCAATAATTTTTAATTAATATTTGTCTGTAGTAAATAAAGGGAAAATAAGACAAAATTAAAAATCATTTATAATATAATATCAAATTGTATTAATTGTTGAAATATTTTCTTTTCAATATGATCTCTAATTAAATGAGTATACTTATGATTTAATCATAATTTTTTGTCTGGTTTATTTTCCTTTATTTTGTTCTAAGGCAACCTTTTTTCGAAATGTTATATTTTATTAATTTTACATTTTGTTTAAGTTTTCATTTTTATACATGATTGTTATTTAAATAAAATATTAAATACATCAAGTAGGTATATTAGTATATTATAATATATAATACTATTATGCATTTATATCTTACATAGAACTATAAATATACATATTATAACGAATGAGGGGGGAGCTAAACAGATACAAAACAATCATTTATATTTCCACAAATTTCGTTATTTTTATTCTTGCATATAACTTTATTTTAATGTTTAAATGATTACAGCTGATCAAATATTCATCCACTAGAAAATTACTGAAGACAAAAATTCTGAAAAATTGAATATTAAATTAGACGGCGTGGCTGAAAATATGAGAATAATACATTTATTATTTATATTTTTTCTTGTAAACATCAAAATTATAAATAGAACAGAAAAGTTAAAGAATATATTATTTTTATCATACTATTATATTATATATAATATACATTAAAATCAAATAAATTTGAAAAAAAATGTATAGTAACTGCTGAAATAATCATAAAAAGATTCTTGGATTTCTTAAAGATTTTTAAAATATTATTGAATTATTTATTATAACATAAAAGGAATTTTAAATAAGCTTTAATAATACACCTTACGAAGGTTCCAGTAAATCATAATTCATCATTCGTCGTAAATCGATGAATAAATGAGAAATTATGAATATAATATTATATATTATAATGTATTTGTATATTTTTTTAGTGATAAAAGTAATAAATTAAAATCCTTACTCTACTTTCTACAAAATATAGACATAGGTAAAATTTTAATGATTTAAAAATTGCAAAGATCTAATTTAATTTAAAAAATCATCGAAATGTAAAAATAAAAATAACATAACATATTAAAGTCAGATGGTTACGAAATAATTTTATATCTTATATAACTATTAATTACCTGATATAACCGAAAATAACATAGGAATCTTATACGTATCTGCTTTGATAATATTTTGAATTCTGTCTTTTCTGTATTTTAATTTTCTTTATTTCTAACTCTAAATTTTAAATTTTTATTTCAATATTCTTATTTCACGTTCCAACAGAATAGTAAAATATACATTTAAATAACATATTTATATACAATATATATAGTTATATTCAATGCTGGTCATGTTAATGGTTCTTTGAAACTCAGTTAAGTTAAATTAATAGAAAAAAAGTAAAAGTTCATTTTTAAAAAGTTATTTTTTTAACGATTAAGTTAAGTTAAACGTTTAGTTAGTTTAAAAAATAACTTATTAACTTAAGTTTTATAAATTTTATAAAGTAAATAAAATCATTTAAATAAGTATCTCAAGTTTATACAAAACCAACATTTAAAACTACAAATATTTACAGAGAGAATTAGGTGATCACATTAAAATATCACTTTTTATATGGAACTATTTAAATTTATGTTACATATCTAATGGTATTTACATCAATCAGAATACAATTATATAATATACATAATGTTAGCAATAATTTTAACATAAAAAAATAGATTCTTTATAAATTACATTTTACTTTTAGATTTTAGATTCTGAGCGAAGCGATAATGTGTTTCTTGGTTTTTTTTTTAGGGAAAAATATTTTATATCCAATAAATCTATAATAAGAAGTGCCCCGATCATTATATATAGCATTATATTCTGGTAGTTTATTGCATCTAGGTGGTACTTTTGAAAGGTCAATTTTCGATTTTATTAAACATTTTTTTAAATAAACGCGTAAGGAAAAACTATCAAAAATTTAGCATAAAAATCGGTAAACAAGATTGTGGAAAAATTTTTTATAATTCCGAAAATATTAATGCTGGAAGTTTGAAATTTTCATCACAAACGTATTTATGTAAAATATTAATACTAAATATTTTCAAAAATTTTCATTTTTGGTCAATGTATAACAATATTCAAATTTAAGAAATTTAATTCATTATAAGCTTAAATTTAGTTGTTAAAACCCAAAAATTTAATATAGTGTTAAAAGTATACCAATCTAGCTACAAACAAAACATTTTAAAAATATCTATATACCTATAATATTTTTTAACAGACATTTAAATTTTTTTTTTTAAACATTTCGGTATGAAATGTGTTCAAATTTTGAGGAAACAATTAATCTATAAACTTGAAATTTTCCCCAAATATATATTTTAGTACATTATGAAGACAAACAAATTTCAAAAAATATTTTCCCAATTTCGGGCTATTTATATTTTATAGCAATTTTAAATTTTGAGTAAATTAATTAATAATAGTTTTAATTTTAAGTGTTAAGATCTGAAAATTTAATAAAGTGTTACAATTTTAATATTACGTCATTCTGGCTACACGCAAAAAATTGAAAAATCGATCGCTACAATAATTTTTAATAGCCATTTTATTTTTTTCGATAATATGTATTATTTTGATATGAAATTTGTTTGAATTTCGGCGAAAATTTTTAACAAATTCGTTTGAACGTACAGTGAGAATGTGAAAAAATTATTAAAATGTTTTAATCATTTTCGGGCTATTTTAAGCAAATTTGAATTTTGAGACATTTAATTCATAGTTTGTATAACTTTGTACTTCACAGAAGAATTAATTTTATTTTTTTTTTTAAATAATAGTAGTCAGTTTGGCGATTGGACTGAGTTTTAATGTTATATCAAATTGAAATTTAGCGACTTTACTATTATCCTTTAGTACCAGTTACTTTTTAGTTAATTTTTTTCATACGAGTAAACATACCTATTCAAATATTGTTTATGTGTGGGAAATCTAATATATTTCTTTATTTATATTACAAGAAGATTATTACATAATATACATGTATTCTTATTTCATTTATATTTACGGGAAATAAATAATTCTTATAATATAAAAATCATTAAATATCACGAAAACAACTTCATTTTTATTCAACCATTTTAACAATACGCACGATATGAAATCAAAATGTTTCAATTATTTTAAAATTAACTTTACTAAGTTTTAATTATAAGTAACTCGTCATGTAAAAGTTATTATAATCAAAAATAAGTTAAGTTAACAAAAATCAAATATAAAAAGTTAAGTTCAAATTTAAAAATTAACTTAACTTTTAACGTAGTGAGAGTTCAAGTATTACGTAAGCGTCTACATAAATATGTACTAGTTTTTATCATAGTATGTAAAATAAAATTCAAAATATGTAAAAAAACTCTTTATTTTATTTTTAATTAATTCATATAAAATTCAAAATTTTTTTTAAAATTAATTTAATACAAGGGGGAGAACCGTCGTTCATATGCTGACGATATAAAGTAGGTGGGTCTGACATTTACTGACAGTTGATGACAAGAGGAAGGAGGGTGTCTAAAAAATCGAAAATGTTCTGAAGTAATATTTAAACGCATGTTAACTTATTTTTAGTTATATTCATTTTTACATAACGAGTTACTTTTAAAGTTGTGGTTCAATATTAATATTGATACACCGATATTTTTGAACAAATATTCTAGGTCGGTATATCAAATCAAATTCATAGAATGTCATATAACATATAACAAATGTGTAAAACCTAAAAAGTAGTAAAATGTTTAAACTTTTTATAAGAAACATAGATATATAAGTATATAAGAAGTTACTAAGAATAATAAAAAAAAAAGATAAATATTCATGGACAATATTGGCTGAGCATGATAAAAGAATTACTTTGTAGGTACATTATATATATTCTATGTGACACAATATATATATTTTTATTAATCGAATTGGATATTTCCATTAATTAATGCATCAGATATAAATCAAAATGACCCTAATGGGATTGTTTTTATCGCCAATATACATTTTATATAATAATATATAGTAATATGTATAAATGTATATAAATTATAGCTGTAGTAGATAGTTTAACTGTATAATATGTATGATTTTCTCCGAGTGAGTATTTTAAATTTCATTTTGAAAAAATTGAGAGGATTATATAAGAAAAGAACTAGATTTAATCATCGCCATAACTGTAATATAGAATGTATAGATATACCGTATAATGTATGTAATACAAGATATGTGTGCATATAAATGTAATAATGAATACTACATTGGAAAAGTAATCAATTTTTATTATTTAAGTAGATAATAATATAGATTAGTACAAAATGATTTTTTTTTTAAAGTGTTATATATCCTTTAGAAAATAAAATGAAAGATTAAATTAACTAAAACCCTTCTTTATTAAAATGGGTATGAGACATAAAGCATATATATTTAAAATTTAAAAAAATATATTTTAGGACAGAGGTTCCCAAAATTAGGGTCATAAAAATGTTAATTATAATTATTGATTTGTCGCGAATGATTTCAAAATACAAAATTTTTAATTTAAATATAATATTGCACAAGTGCAATGAATATTTTTTAATATTTATAATGAAAAAAATACAAAATAGTTTTATAAAAAGTTAAATTTTGGTCAATTTAAACTGAGATAGGTAAGTGCTTCTAAAAAAAAAAAGTTCTATTTCTATATTACTTCGTAGGAAAGTACAGTAGACAAAACCTGATCATTTCATAATGTTTAGTCTAAAAAAATAAGTACCTACATAATCATTTGAAAAAACCAAATATGTGAAAAGTAAGATTTTAAGTTTAAAATTAGATTTTTTTTTATAAATTTAGATTTATAAACATATAGACATATTATATCCCTTTTCTATCCGTCCGTTTTACAATGATGTTTATTGTTTTTTTCTCTGTTAACAAATTTACTACCAGAAGGAGCGCTCCGATCTTTATATGCTTACTTAGTTTCCTGTAGAAAATTTTATCTAGTTTGTACTTCAAAAAGGTCATTTTTAAATTTTCTCAATAGTTTTTTAATGCGTAAGGAAAAACTACCAAGAATTGATGAAAAACGGCAAATATACGATTTTGTCAAATCAAGATTTTTTATTTCTTCGTAATTTCGAAAATACTGACTTGAAAATCTTGAAATTTACATCAAATATTTAATTTAGTAATATATTTACGTTGATTAAGTATTTTTTAAATTTTTTTGCAATTTTCGGCTATTTATAGACATTTTAGTTTTCGAGGTTTCTAAGTACTAAAAGAGGTCATTTTGAGTTTTAAAACCTAAAAATGTTATACAGCGTTAAATATACGTTACTCTAACTAAATTCAAAATTCTCAAAAATCCGTAGTCACAATTTTGTTTATAGTCATTTTATTTTTTTGACAAAATTATCAATTTTGAGTTATTTAAGTCCAAACAGTTGGTGAAATGAGATTTTAAGACCTAAAAAATTTTAATATAACGTTAGTCGTACATTAATAACTAAATAATTAAAACTAAATTAAAAAAAATTGGCGGAAAAATAGTATTTTAGATTCTGAGCTTAGCGAGCGAGCTTGTGGTTTTACAATGATGTTTATTTTTTTTTTCTCTTTTAACAAATTTACTACCAGAAGGAGTCCTCTGACCTTTACAAACTTACATGGTTTCCTGTAGAAAATTTTATCTAGTTAATACTTTAAACAAGTAACTTTTTAATTTTCTCAGCAGTTTTTTATTGCCTAAGAAAAAACTACCAAAAAATGATGAAAAAACGGAAAAAATACGATTTTGTCAAATCCAGATTTTTCATTTCTTCGGAATTGCGTAAGATCATATTTATTTCTACATTTGATCTTTGATGTGATGTCAAACATAGGTAGATACTGAGTATATAACTTATATTAAAAGTTATGAATACTACACCGAAGCTATACGCTCAGAATCGTTTTATTCAATGAAATGATTTATCATTATAATGTATTGCATATTAACATTATAAAGTATACTTTCAAATGCAATACATTTACAATGCATTTTTAATTTACAATTATGCAATGCATCCATCCCTACTAACACCCAACGAGCGAAGTGCCTATTTTTTTATTACTGAGTTCTTAGTTACATTATTGATATGATTATGAGGAAGATTAATATTGTTCGTTGTTATATATTTTTGTTTAAAATACGTTTAAAAACCTGGAATTTAGCATTTATTAATAACATTAAAAGTATACTTCTCCAAAATTCATTTTTGAAAATTCGTTATAAATCATTGATAGCCTAAAATCGGGTTGACATTAAATCGTTTTAATATTAATTCAAATGATAAGGCTTTAACACAAAAATACAAATATTGACTTCATTCTTTACATAATAAATTGGTAACCTGTTTTTACCATATTATAAAAGTTTACGACTTTCTAGCTGGATTTTTTTCGTTGGTACTGGTTAAATGAAGTGTTTTGAAAAAATGAATACGCAATCTCACAGCTACCGATATAATAATAGTACGTCGGATTCAATGACACCACTCACTTCTACCAACGTAATAGTAGGAACAGTACTTTGATTTTTTTTTTTATAAAATATGATATCATCGTCGATAATTTCATTAAATTGAGGAATAATAATGAATTTAATGGTATATATACAAAAACATTCTTTCCATCTTCATGTGTTTGGTTTTAAGATTTTTTTATTTTCAAGACACCTTAATTTTTTTTATATAATTTCAAGGTTTTTACACGAAATAAATGCATATTATTTCAAACCATTTTAACGCCATCATATAGGTATTACTCTTATATATTATACTATTACTATATAACTATTATAGTATTATATTAATATAATAATAAAATAAATGTTATATATATATAATATATACAGAGAGTCAGGTAATAATAATTTACAATCTAAAATATTAATAAATATTAAATATATATTTAAAATTTAATATTCAAAATTAATATTGAGTAATTATTTAACTAATATTCAATTAAAAATATTTAATGTACAATCATTATTCAATGTTCATAATTATTCAGAAACAAATATCAAAATAAAACCAATAATTAATAATTAAGAATCATAAATATTGTTAAATTAAATATGTTAGTATTTATATGTTTAGTGTACTAAACATATATTATATAGGTACTACCCATATATTATATATATATAGTTATATACTTAATATAGGTAAGAAATTAATTACTCAGCTTCGCAGTTCGTCCATGAACAGTTTTACTACATATAACTAATGTTTTCTACGACCAGTAGTTTGAGCTAAGTGTTGGATAATAATTGACCTCACCTCCCATCGTTCCCCTTAATAGTATAATTTCCAGATATCCATTATGTTTTATGTATTTATGTTATTAAACGATATTTTTTAAAAATTACAACTTTTTATGACAAGTAGTTTTTAGGCTAGGCATTGAATAATAATTGACCACCCCTCTACCTTTGCCCTTTAAAGATCAAATTTCAAAAAATCCTTTATTACTTATTAGTAGTAGTCGATGTCATTAAAGGAATATTTAGGATTGTTTCTTTATGTAGTTAACTTTATATTTGATCTTTCCCGAATATATTAATCAGATATTATGCAGCCACACAATATGTTATTTACTATGTACTGTATTTATATTCCTCGAGTTTCGACTGAAAAGTAGTATCCTATAGGTAGGCTAATAGGTAATATATAGGTTGTTTGAGGAAGAATGTACTGAATTCAAGTCAAGTCTAATTGGAAATTGTTGCACGAAAATTGTCGGTTTTTTTTCGTGGTTTTAAACATTTATTATCTAATGTTTAGTAAATATTAGCTAATAAATGTTGAGTAAATATATTATTTTTGTTCATTCAATATTTACTTAATGTTTAGTATAATTTAATAATATATCTTAAATCAATAAATAACATTTAATAATTACATAATATATATATTTTAATATTTAAAAAATAATATTTACTCTTCTTCTTCTTCTCCTTCGCCTTCTCTCCCAACTATTTGGGGTCGGCCAAATATATTTACTCAATATTAATTAAATAATAATTTGTTAGGTACTTAGGGACAATAGACAATATAACTTAAATCTCCGCTATGTCCATCTATCCAGAACTAATAGTACATATTTACAATCATTACCTAGGATGATATTATAATATACTAGGTATTATTCGTTTTATTATAGTTTTAGTTAATTATTTAATATACATTTAGAAACTGCGAATATAGCAATCATAAATTATACAAATTTATTCACAACTCAAATATTATACTATTTGAAACTATTAATATATTAATTAAATATAGCTTGATGAAATCTCTGGATTTGTGAAGTATATTTAATAATAATATATTTATATGAAATCGTCATAAATAATCATAAATAATTACAGATAGTTTTCCTATCAAATAAATGTTGTATTAGTTTGAATTCCACCAAGATTGCTATTAATCTCGGAAATTCATCCATCTACTGATGGTGAAATAAATTAATAAATCATAAAAAGGATTAGATCCTAACTTAATATTGGAGATAATGATGTATATAGTTTTGGACTCAACTGTAGAACCTCTATATGATGTCATTAATCTAAGTCCTCGTACAAATATTATAATTCTTATAGGGAAGTATAAAAATTAATATGTATGATTGTATGAATAAAAGTGTACATTCACCAAAAATATATAGCTGTATTTCGATAAGCTATATATTTGACGTCTTGTTTATTATATGAATGATTATGTAAGTACCATTGGTAGAAGTGAATTTAACATCCGTATACGTCTGACCATCCTTGGTCGTATACGATAATTCTTTGAGAGATTTGACCCACATGATAATGACATTTGCAATTCATTTTGAGAAATCTTGGACAATAGTTTTCTATTTTAAAATTCGTTTGTAAAGAATGCATATCTAATCTTTTAAGGAGTAATACCTTGTATTTTTTTTTTTTAATACTAGCTTGAACACACGAAATCAAGAATCATTTTTTCTTCTTATACAAGAAAAATGGATTAATATATTTTAATTCGGTTTTTCATTCAAGTTAATATAAGTCTTGAAGTACAAGAACATATTTTTTTAATTATTTTAAAGTAAAATGGCGGTGGATTGGCTGATGAAACGAAAATTTTTTTTTTAATGCCCTCCATGGACGACCACCTGCAGATCGAAATTTTTAATGTAGAATAAAAAATTTTTTTAAGATGATGCTAATATCTAATGATGTACGTATGATTTTTAAAAAGTATTAATTTTACAAAAATGATGTCAATTTGAAGGGAATAGTTTTTTTTTATGAATAAATTGGTCAAAAATTGGGAATATAAGATCGATAAATTTCAATCAATCTGAAAAAATACCAAGTAATTCACTAGAAAATATCATTATAAAGCTATAGTTAAAATTTGTGGTTGATCGGTTGAAAATTGAAGGCGCTCGATAGTCGCCCACCTTAAAAACAAAGTTTATAGAAAAACACTTTTATTATTTAACATAATGGTTTCATGAAATTATTAAAATTTTAAAATTTTAAATTTTCTAATTAATTATTTACCTTTAGTATGAAATTGGCTTTCTAAATTAATTGGAAATCTATAAATTTTAAAATTTAACCTCAAAATTTAAAAAGAAAATATTTGAAGCTTGCTCTCGAATTAACCACAAATCAGCATAGTAACTTCACTAAAAAATCGACTGTTTGGTGAATTAAAAAAAAAAAATTACCTCACATACAGACATTTTGGTATAATTTTATATAAAGTATTCAAGTGAATAAAAAAAAAAACAAAATGATTAAAAAAACCTCTATTTTAAAATTAATTTAAAAATAGTCTTGTATCAATATTATTAGTTATTAGTTATATATAAATTAGTTATTATAATGGTAATAACTTATTACCATTATGTAATCATGATGTATGTTAAGGCTAAACAAGCCGCTATGAAACCGTCCAATTCCGTGGGATCTTGCCACACATATCGATTAGATAAATGATTCTTATTATTAGTGTTCACACGGTAAGGATGCCATGACAGACCATTTCTATGAACTCGCTATGAAATCGGTTATAATCACGAACTAAGATAGTATGGACTGGAAGCAATGTATTAATACGTGCAGACAAATTGTTACGGTAAATATCAAGGTGGGGGAATCTATGCGATTAAAACGCTGCCTAGTTTATAGTTTTGACAACATATTCATACGCAGATTACATTCTACGTATGTGTGGTATGGCAAATGTTCGCTAGAATCGCATGATAGATTATCGCTAAGATTCCCCAACTTACTAATTTCACCGTAACAAAATGTATTTGTATTACTACTACCTGCCTTCCTTGTAGTTTCCAGTCCATTTTCGTGTATCGCAAGGGGAGTATTAAGCAATTTGAAAGGAAATTATTTGCTAAAAATTTATAAAAAATCCACGCCCTTTAAAAATTAACATATTTGAAATCTGAAAATTGGGGCAGAATAATAATCATTCTTTTAATTGCATTACGAAGTGATTTATCAATATTTTTAAATAGCTAAGTCATAAAAATGGTATATGTATTAAAAGTTCTTCCCAAAAATATATTTTTTTTATACCTGTAGTTCTGCTTAAATAAGCTAAATTTGAAGAAAAAACTCTTTGTCATGCTCTTGAATTGTTACTAAGAATATTAATAAAGGGTTAAATTATAGATAATCAAATTATTAAACCTAGTGGGCTAAGTATAAGACACAATCTAATATTCAATCATAATTTTCACCCCTTAAAATAAAAATTTCTGAAAATTTTTTTTTTACATTATTCTTATATAAATAATTAACCAAAATATTATTTAAAAAAATATTATTTATATATAATTAAAAAAAATGGCTTGTTCAGCTTTAAAAAAAACATGTCTACGTGAAATGACGAATACTCGTTTTCTAGTGGTATATGAGCAAAAACACCTATTATAAAATCAAAATTTGACAATATTTTGAAGGGAATTTCATATAGTTTTTTCAATAAACTAAATATTTAGAATACAATCTAACATTTAAAAATCCTATTTTTTTAGTTTTTTAAACAGCTGTAACTTTTTTTATAGGTATTATTTTATAAAAATGATATGAAATTGTCTCCAAAATGTTGTTAAGTTTTGATTATATAATAGGTGTTTTATTCTTAAAACACTGTGAAACGAACTATCGTCATTCTGCGTAGACATATTTTTGCACCATTAACCGGGGGGTATCATATTTTACAAACTCGTTTTGTACTAGTGCCGTAGCCAGATGGGTGGGGGGCAATAGAGTCACGTGCTTCCCCGAAAATTGTTTTATATTTATATAAATTTAACTTTTAAGCTACTAGCTAATCCATGTTATCGTTGACCTAATTTGTAAATGTTAATCAATTTATTATTATGTATAATGTACATACTCTGTGATTATAACTCTAAAATACGCATATTAATTATCTATACTCCGGCCAAGGAGAGGACGACCAGAGAAATTCGTCCGTCACTGCGCATCGGTTGACACCGCCTCATACCGCGCTGTAATCGATCGTGAATTTTGTCGGTATAGAACACCGAGCGCCGCTGCCGGCAGTGGTGTTAACCACAAACTAAGATAGTATGGACTGGAAACGACGGATTAATACGTGCAGACAAATTTTTACGGTAAATGTCAAGGCGGGGGAATCTATGCGATTAAAACGGCACCTAGTTTATAGTTTTGACAACATATTCATACGCATACTACATGCTACGTATGCGTGGTATGGAATATGTCCGCTTCGATCGCATGATAGATTATCGCTTAGATTCCCCCAGCCACTAAATTTCACGATAACAAAATGTAATCGCACCACTACCAGGCCCCGGACACTCTTTCAAATTAACATTGTTAGTATACTTATCACAGAGAAACGTGGGGGCCATATTCCTATTTAGCAATAAGTGTGACCACATACTCAATGTTGTATAATTTCTAATATTATTGTATACTTGGTGGGCCCTCAAATAATAGTCATTATAAAATAAAGAGATATCGAAGAAGAAAATCTATATATATATATATATATATATATATA
>JAIPRL010006563.1:0-26779 GCA_025469235.1 Pemphigus obesinymphae
ACTTTGGATAGGGGGTGTGGGGGACGAAGTCCTCCGCGGCTTACTTTTTCTCTAATATGTCCCGGAACGCTGATTTTTTAACTAGGCTCAGAGTCCGTCCTTATTTTTTTTTCCAATTCAACCACTGTATATTAACGTTTTTACCATATATATATAGTGTATTCAGCCTTATAAAGTGTATAATATAATGAATAATAATATAAGTAAAATATATCTTTTCCCCGTGAAGAATTTTATACCTAGTGAAAATGAAAAAAAAAAGATTTTTTTTGTTTTTATACATATAAACGACTAAATAGTTGCATCGAAAAAACAATGGTTAACGAGGTTATGAAATAACATACAAAATTACCTATAAAATACCTAGGTGTTTATAAAAAAGATTTACCGATTTTTACGTAAATATACGTACTTTTTATGGATAATTTACCAAATAAATTTTACCGGTAAATTTCACATCTCTATAGGTACCTACGTGTGATCCGATCCGATGTTCCGCAACAGACGATATAATATCTAATGATATTGTACGGTCGTCCAGGTCCGGCGTAGACGCTGTGATTAGAGAGACCCGGTGAGTAAATAAGTATCGGTAAGTCCACGTAAATGAAAATTTACGTACGTTTTACTTAAAATTCAGTCACATCTCTCATTATATAAACGTTTTTACCATATATATATATATAGTGTATTCAGCCTTATAAAGTGTATAATATAATGGATATTAATATCAATAAAATATATCTTTTCCCCGTGAAGAATTTTATACCTAATGAAAATGAAAAAAAAAAGATTTTTTTTGTTTTTATACATATAAACGACTAAATAGTTGCATCGAAAAAACAATGGTTAACGAGGTTATAAGATAACATACAAAATTCACTTGAAAAAATGAAAAAAATACTTAGGTATTTATAAAAAATATTTACCGATTTTTACGTAAATATACGTACATTTTATGGATAATTTACCAAATAAATTTTACCGGTAAATTTCACATCTCTATAGGTACCTACATGTGATCCGATCCGATGTTCTGCAATAGACGATATAATATCTAATGATATTGTAGGGTCGTCCAGGTCCAGCGTAGACGCGTGTCGTGTGATTAGAGACCCGGTGAGTATAGGTATCGGTAAGTCCACGTAAATGAAAATTTACGTACGTTTTACTTAAAATTCAGTCGCATCTCTCATTATATAAACGTTTTTACCATATATATATACAGTGTATTCAGCCTTATAAAGTGTATAATACCTATATATAATGAATAATAATATCGATAATAAAATCAATAAAATATACCTATCCTTTTCCCGTGAAGAATTTTATACCTAGTGAAAATGAAAAAAAAAAGATTTTTTTTGTTTTTATACATATAAACGACTAAATAGTCGCATCGAAAAACAATGGTTAACGAGGTTATGAAATAACATACAAAATTCACTTGAAAAAATGAAAAAAATACCTAGGTATTTATAAATAAGATTTACCGATTTTTACGTAAATATACGTACATTTTATGGATAATTTACCAAATAAATTTTACCGGTAAATTTCACATCTCTATAGGTACTTGTAATCCGATCCGATGTTCCGCAACAGACGATATAATATCTAATGATATTGTACGGTCGTCGAGGTCTGGTGTAGACGTGTGTCGTGTGATTAGAGACCCGATGAGTATAGGTATCGGTAAATCCACAGGATAAATGGAAATTTACGTACATTTTACCGATGTTTTTTTTACCATAATTAAAATTGAATGATCCCTCATTTTAAATGTTTTGACTAGTGTAATAATTTTTATTTTATTTAGCCTTATAAAATATATAATATAATGAATAATAATAAAATCAATAAAATGTCCTTTTCCTGTAAAGTAACCTATACTAGGAGTAAGATAGTAAAAATGAAAAAAAAAATATTTGTTTTGTTTTGATATATATAAATGACTAAATGATTATAAAAAAAAATAATAGTTAATGAAGTTTTGATATAACATACAAAATTCACTTGAAAAAATATAAAACCAATTTATATAAAAAAAAATTACCAATTTACCGAATTTCGCGTAAATATACCTATAGATACATACATTTTACAGGTTAATTCCACATTTCTACGTGTAATCCGATTTGATCTGCCGTGTGCACTTTGACAGTCTGACGTCCAAAAACTATGTAATATATAGGTATATGAGAATACGCGTTGAAATCAGATAATAAAAGTATACCCAAAAACCGATAATTTACAGAAATTAAAAAAAAAAAAATTTTGAGACAGCACACTGTTTGAACACTTACAGAGGTGAATCGAAATCGCGGGAATGGCGGAATGTAAATAAAATTCGGAGACTGCACTCTTTTTTAGAGCACTCTAGATGAGAGTATATAGGAGGTGCATCGAAATCAAGGGACAATACGAAAATGTAGTGATCAGCATTCAAAAGTTAAAGGACCAACACATTTTATATACAGAAATAATGCAAATGAATTGAGATATGTCGATTTAGAACTTACTATTATGAAGACGAGGAGCAGGCCCGGATTTAGACATTTTTGAAATGTAAATAATCAAAAATAGGTCAATCTTTTTCTAATTTTGCCGATTAATTCTGAACAAATTATTATATAGTTATGCCGACTCTTAAATATACTCCTCTATACTATAAATAATCAACCTCCCCCCCCCCATAAATCCAGCCCTGATTATACCGAGTTTAGCATCCGTTTAGTGTTTATCCACTATAATTTTGATTTATTTTTATTCTGATTAATATCATTACGGTAGTATTGCTACCGAATTTCTATAAAATAGGTATAAAATTGTGTCCACGCTGAGCGCCCGTTCGACAAATATTTATTTTCATAATAATTGCATGTATAATAACATTATAGCCCAGAGACCGACAACTTATGTGAATCGTGTTCGAGGTTGCTCGCGATAATCAACCACGAACAGAATACTTGTTTACATTCGAGCTATAACATTTATAACTAATAAATTTATGAGAATTCGAGTGTGTTACGAGCAAAGTGGTTAAATAAGAACTCACCTTTAGTTGTGCAAATGCATATTTAACCATAGCTATTTAATTTTTATTCGAAAATCTCTCGGTCGTCAGCCATCTCCGAATTTGGAGAATTTTTCCGATAAATGTAAAATAAACTATATCGAATTTATTAGAATATTAGATACCAATAATCCCAATAAGCATTAATTTCAATTTATAGTAGATACTTTAAGCTACTACAATTTAAAAAAAAATATATATATATATATAATATATACAATATATCTACGTATTATAAAATTTGAAGCCCGGAGTCATAGTCTCATAGAGACTTTTATGGAGGTAAATCAAAATTGACGAAAAAATCATCAGAATAATAATGTATTATCCTAAAAATGAATGGACTTGACACTTTATATACAATAACGTGAATAAATTGAGACTTAAATTTTTATAGGAATATTTATTTATATAGTTTTGGAAAAGTAACATTTAGAAAATATATAAATAAAATTAGATATAACCCATATAATGCGTCTCAAATACCTTTTTTATAACCCATACGCGCCCAAAATATTTTGAATAAAGACGCGTTAAAACCATGCGATATTGCCCATCTATATTTTTGGAACATGGTGCAATACGATTGCGGACTTTATATTTTTTGATATGATTACGCACTACTGTAATAACACTGCTAACTACAAATATATTAAATCAATGTAAATAAACGTACGTATACACGTGTTTTAAAAATACTTTTCATTCCCGATTTTTAAAGGTTCTATATAGGAAAATATTAAGAAAAATGCATTTATACCTAACCTTTTTCCTATATTATGTAGAAAATTTTATTTGTTTTTTAAATTAAAGACACGGTTATTTTTAAAACAAGAAAATCTAATTAGAATAAAGTTGATAGTTTAAACCTAATTAAAAATGATAAAAATATGGATTTTTTTAACACGATCTTACAAACTATTAAAGAGTTATTGCTAAATTATTGTATCTACATAAAAATAACTATATAACAATCACGTCATATGTATCTACCATGTAGTTAATGTAATTCGTATGACATCAAATATATTGATTATAAGTGATATAATTATTTATATTTATATAGATAAATTCTCATTACTAATATTTGTCTATTTTGGCATTTAATGTACACATTTTTATATTGCGTATAAGTATATTTTTATGTATATAATATTTACTTATTATAGTAATAGTATAATACATAATATTTTGAGGTTCCTAAAATGTTTACGGTACGACCCATTTTGGAAAATGTTTAAATTTTGGCGACCACTACATGATCATTGACCACATTGACCAATGAATCTTTTTTTTTATCATTTTAACCATCATCAAATAGATCAATTATAATTCTTCTTTAGCTATAATTGACAACGCATTCGTTACATCACGATTTTAAAAATAATTTGAAATCCAGCTCATTTGTTGATAGCTAAGTAACACATCTCACTAAGAAAATATGAATCAAAATTCACTTTCAATGTATTCAAATGTTCAAAAATATATATATTATTATTATTATTATTATTATTATTATATATTTCTGAAATTGTTCGACAGAGACTTCGATTTTAACGCTCCCCTGTGAATGTTACAGTACATCCATGTCACATTAAGATTAAATATTTCAAGAATTTTAACTATAAGTCATAACACAACTGTTCTTACATATCCCGACACATTTCGTCCATTTAATTCCTTTCGTTGTTATGTAAGTATTAAGGATATTGAAAAAAAACCACCCATACACTCCCACTTCATAGTCAATTGTATCTTTGGATGGCGTTACGTTTGCCACTGGTGACGACAAACCAGCTACGATAAAACTAAATAAACGGCAATCGTCAAAAAATATACTGAAATATATTGTAGCACATATTTATACGTAAAACATATATTTTTCTAAATAGTTTACTTACATTGTTCTAATATTACATAAAAAAAAATATTTAAAAATTGTATGCGCCCCCCCCCCCAAAAAAAAAAAAAAGTTCAACCTCGACCCGAAGTTTGAGAAACTCTGTAATTTATAATACTATACCTACCTATATTATATGTATATATATAGTGTCCTATCATCGTGTACCGAAATCAGCTTAAAATATTATGGTAATATTACATAGTCGTATACAAACCAAACACGTAATATACACTGTGTGCAGCTAATCGAAGAGGCATTATTTACTATATTTACAAACAGTGGGAGTCACGTCCCGCAGAGTGCATATTATTATACATACGACGTGCCTACATCCTTTCGGCTTTCCTCGCATTTTCTCTATCTCATCACTACTGTCTATGACAAATTTAACAATGATCAATCAACACCACTTTAGAACACTAGAAAAACTATATAATATAAATATACCCGACATTAGTATATATGTATAGTTAATGACTTCAGTTTCCAGATAGCTATATCTAATATGTTTTCACATTAATAAAATCTTCGAAGGTAAATTTGTTGTCGCTTTGGCTGAGACGCACACTGTTTTTAAAAAAATTTAGCATTTTTTGAAAGTGACGATTGCTCGCAAATTTTAGTATTCAGTAATAAAATATTGGCTTGGATATGAAAAACAGGATTAATTAATCCTTTTTTACTAGTCGAGTGTGGATGGATGAAGTGGAGAGAAACGTCACGAATATTGTGTGACAAAAGGATCCAAATTAGGTTAAAAGGTGAATTTTACCAGACAGTTGTGAGGTCCGCAATGATATACCTATATGGATCAGAATTTTGGACAGTAGATAGGAAAATTGAAAAGAGGATGAGTGTAGCAAAGATGAGTATATAAGAGGTAGTATAGGAGTGGCTTCAATAGTAGACAAAATGAGAGAGATGAATAGATTAAAACGGCTCGAGTGGGTTTTAGGGGGGAAGAGACAGAGGCAATAAGATTGGTTAAGGAAATGTATATTGAAGAAAATATAGGAAGAGAAAGGTCGAAAAAGAGGTAGAGAGGTGCAATACAGAGGAACATGGAGTGATGTGAGAGATCAAGCTAAATAAAAATACAGGTTTAGGGTGGCTAACCTCAAATAGTTGGATGACATTGAAAGTAGGTACGAGACGAGGCTCAGTAATCTGACTGTACCTTTTTTAACAATCGCGTGCTTACAGTATGAACATTTTCTAAATCTTATTTTTTGACATACTTAAAAAATGTTCTTCTGAATAATTCCAAATACCTACACGAAATGGAATATTTTCATACTGATAGCCCTATAATATCCTAATAATCAATACAAATACGTAATGTTGAATGTACGACAAAATCTCTCGAGTTATAATACACATATTTCATATTTTGTTCCACAGATAAAATATTCTATATAAATATAATATTTATTATCAGAATAAATATGATTGAAGATGAAAAACTTTAGTAGAAAAGGTATATAACTAATTCGGCCGAATCACAATAATGGATCTAAAATATGAACGTTTTCAGAATGTTATCAACATATTGTTGTAATATTATCTACATCTTACAAATAATATACCTAATGTTATTAAATCATTATATTTAATATATTTTATAAACTTTAATTTTCAAATCATTATTATAAAAAATATAATTACCTACATTATGTTTGTTTTATTTACAATTAAAATACCTAAAATACCAAAAATTTGGCTACCAAAAATACTCTTTGAATTAAAAACATACTAAACCATTTTTAAATAATTATATTAAAATACATATTTAATAATAATTTTTAAAGTTTCATTGTTAATGCCTACAGGATTGTTATAGAACAATTTTGTTATTGCTATAATATAACCGGTCGGTAAGATAAAACAATTTATAAATTACAAATGAATAAAAAAACTGTTTATTATCTATATTATTTATTTATTTTTAGAATCCCGACAAACAAACAAAAATATGATATCTATTTCAATATAATATTTTGTTTAGAATTTACAAAATATTATTTGTGTAACCAATTATTGTAGTAAGTAGATAGTAGCCTGCAACGTCCTATATAAACCGAAGATACTGCACAGGGGTCAAATTATACCGAAGTGGTCGTAAAAACAGGCAATTAGCGTGTATCATGTGGTCAAAATCGGTCCATAAAATATATACACCCCTCGATTGTTAGATATTAATGTCCTGTATACATTGTAGATCAGTGTAATTTCAAGTAATATAATTTGAAACACGAGAAATTGAGTTATTGCATACTTAATTAAATGACTTAATTTCCAGTGTGTTGTGACTTGAACGTCGATAAAACTATTCATTAATTATATTAGAAAAAAAATGCTTGTTGATGTACAGTTATGTTAATTTCAGATTAACAATAAAATCCTATTCGAATAGCTCGCGTGCTATAATATTAACGACTATTATTATTTATTAAACACTATCAAATAATCTACGTACCCATCGGTATTTTAAACATTTACAAACTTTTTCTGGTAAGAAGTAAATTTATATGTTATCGATTTAAAATTATACAACAATATTGATTGACTAGATTAGTAATAATTTAGAGAAACTTAGCCACCAAATCTTGTCGAACTTACCACCGATTAAGATATATTGCTGTGCATATAATAACGGTTTATAGTTTTATCGTTTATTTTAAGCGTTATATTGCAATATATATATAGTGAATACTAATGTTCAAACAACCAATAGTTTCCTAAAAACTATGCTCAGCGAAAATATACGTGATAAACTATTTTATTACTAAGACAAATCAATGAAACTACTGGTTTTTATAAGGTATTGAACCTGTTTAAACGTATTTTCTTTCGTATAAATAAAACTAAATATGTATCAAAAAACGTAGCGTCTTTTATACAATATAGCCTAAATAACAATAAAAATGATATCAAATACATCAGCGAAGGCTATTTTTTAATGATTTGGAACACTACTACCAGTATTTATAATAATAACATATAACCGGACTTGGGTAATATTCCGAATACAGTATTCAGAATACTTATTAAGTATTCCAAATATTTTTTTGATACTTTTTAAAAGTATTTCATTCCTTAAATAAAAAATACTTTTAAGGTTCCAATATTATATATTTAAAATGATTTTGTTAGATGTTTCCATCAGACTTTAATGTACCTACGTAAATTGTTCGCTTATTGATTCTAAAATAACTAAAACTCCTCAAACACACACATTCTTGACTGTTCATGTTCGATTAATATTTAGAATAGTTTTGTGAAGTGAAATATTCCAAATACTTTGGGAATACCATTATCATACAGTGTCCAAATACATATGCTAAATGCTTTTTTTAGGATGTATTGGAAATACTTTTAAAAAGTATCTTACTCAAGTCTGCATATAGTTATATAAATATTGTACTGATATTATGCAATATTAATAATGGAATCATTTATCATTTACGATTATTTTTTTTTTTGAAATAAGTAATACATATAAGCAAACAACACAGATTTCAGGTTTTTTTCCGAGAACAATATTTAAATTTTTACTAAATATATCATTCGTATCATATTCGGACAGGGGGAATATGGGAGATGGATCCCCCACGCGTAGCCATTTTTTCATTAATTTCAAACAATTTGTACAACCTCATTACAACAAACAAACTGATTATTTATTTATAATCAATATAATATAATATGTATGTTATTAAGTTACATTAATGCCTACCTATATTATGTCAATCAGTACTTATGTTAAATTTATACTAATTTAGACATTTGTTTTAAACGTTTTTTATTTTCATTTGGTTTTAGGTTGTCAATATTTAGAAATATTAAATTTCTAAAGTTAGAGTCATCCAGATACAGATGGTATATTATCGCATTATTTTAAAATTGAACGCATTCAAAAGACAATTCTAAGCGACGACGTTCAGTATAATAATATAACTATTTTTTTAAATAGGTAACCAAGACGATATTTTTTGTTATTTTCTCGTTTTTTATTTATTTGACATTTAAATACAGTTTAGCTGGACATCCCAAAATGACATTATTTTTCCTAATTTATCATACCTAATTTTTAATTTAATTGTTGGGCATCCATTGAGAAATAAACATTAATCCCAAATAAATTCTTTATGTCTTGTCTTGAAAATCAAGAAAATTTTATACAGTTTTGTAGATTTATTAATGATATTAAAAAGTTATTTAAATATATATTGATTAAGTGTACATTATATTATATTGAGGAGGAGAGTAGTTTCTGTGGCTAATTTTTCAATAGGTATTTTTTTTTTACATTTCTCTCTATTAAAAAATCCTAAGAACACCACTGCAGATGTGTTAACTAATTGACATAATTAATCTTCTTTACATTCATGATGATACATCTGTTTTCATGTTATCTGTGACATAGATATAGTATATTCTAACTACAATAATAAGTAGGATCCGTATATCGATGCACTAAAAAAAGTACAAGATGCATTTATAGCTTAAAAAACACAAAAAATGCCTTAAAACCATAAATTATCTACAATCGACATTGTGAGTAAATCCGAAAGATTAATTAAGATTAGATTACATCTTATAAAATTGCAATATATGACAACCCATTTAGTGGTCACACAATCTATGTTGATTTAATGTTGTGCTATCAGATTTTATCATAGATATTCAACTAAAATGGACTAGAAACTTTTTTAAAACTACTTTCTTTCTTTCTTTACTTACTTTTTTTGTTTAAACTAAAATAACCTCACATTATGTCTATGATAACACTCGGATAAGATGTGATAAACTAAAGTTATCTTCATAAATGTCATAGAATATTTAGTCAAAAATTTATTTTTTTTATCCATATAATATTAATTTTCTCTTGTCAGATTTTGTCTGAGGAGATTGAGTTCGAAGCACAGTCCATTTAGTTAATAGATCTATGGACTTCGCAGATAGGTACAAATGTACAATTTTTCGAGCATTGTCATATAATCAACATATTGTGTTCTAATATCTAAATAAAAAAACTAAATAAACTTGCAATTTTATCTTTACTATCTTTTACTGAAGATTATAAATAATCTAATAAGTAATAATATCAAATAAACCATAAAAAATTTAAATTAAGATAAATGAATTCTGATTAAAAATTGGTTTTTTGGATTCGTAAAATAGATATGCTATTTAAACACATTTCCATATTGTCAAAAACAATTATCTGAGGTGTTCTAAAAATGAAATCATCAACGATATCAAAGTAATAGTAGTAAGTAATAGTAATTTTAAACATTTATAGTGTCTGTTACTACCCATATCCTATATACCCAATATCCATTCTCATATTTTATAACGACATAAAGTTTCTCAAAACATATCAAAAGGCTTCACGGGTTTCTTCACAATAATGGTTATGGTAATGACCAATGAAGTGGAAATTGTTGCTTATATGCAGTGTACACCCCGACTGGTGAGGATTATGAACCATTACGCGAAGGGTTCTTTAATATAATCCTACTTAACAATACCTACCCCTCAGACAGATGTAAAATACAGCAGACGTTTCTCCGTACCTTCCCTCTCTCTAATTTTAAGATAAAACAATGTTATACACCATCAAAAATGACACACTACTATACCTAATATAATACATATTCAAACGTGTAGAATAGTATTAAATATAGTGTTGTAAATTATTTCTTTCTATTTTTTCGTTTAAGACACAGTCGTATAAATATATTATAATAATATTTGAAAATATCAATATTGATTAGTTTCATAATAAAATTCACTTTTTAATGTAGTATGATATAATACAACGATATATAACGATTTAAATCACGAATGAATGAAAGGGAAAATCAATTTATTTGATTTATTTGATATTTACGACAATTTGAATGAAATATATCAACTTAAAGATCAAAATATCACATAGAGACTAATGTATTAATCAACAAGTATTAAGACTGTGAAATTTTACTAGTTTTTTCTACTGGAATTTAGATAAAAATTAGTTAAAGTTAAAGCCTAAATGCTTTTGTGTTTACTTAATTAATTCAATTAATAGGTACGTAACCTGATTAAAAATTTTAATTTGACGTTTTCCAAAGAACAATACTACAACTATAAAATTTAATTCTAAAAAACTGAAAATAAATATACCTATTGGATATTATAATATTTTAATATTACGAATAAAAGAATCCATAAAAATACATACATTTGGAGTATACTTTGCTGTTAAACTAAATTTGACTTATTTTAAATACCTATTAGTATAAAATTAATTTTAAGTTAACTTGTAAATTACATATTAAATATTACATATACCTAACAAACGAAATGTTTTAAGTTATAAGTTAATAAAAAAAAAGATCAAATTAATAATTATTTTAAATTATCTTATATGTATTAGATATATATAATATAGATTATAATATATATGTATATTATAAGTAGGTTATAACAATAAATAATAATAATGAAAGATCTAGTTTTAAAAATCTAAATATAAGTAGGAATATATATATATATATAAGTATATAGTAGTATATAATCTAAAAATATTAATTATGATATGATTACAAATTAAATGAAACTTTTGAGGAACATAAAATGTTTTTCCAACAAATATAAAACTATATAGATTTGGTTAGTGTTGATTTTTAGCTCTTAGTTTTTGATATACATATACATACTTAAAAGTGTATTATTTTTATAATTATTGGATTTACAATAATTTGTATAGTCTTTAGAAGTATATATATATATCTAAATAAAATATATAAACAAAAGTAATGGTGGAAAAATGTAATTAATATGATAATATATGAGTAAAGTTTATTAAAGCTTTATAACTCTTGAAATCAAGTTAATTAAAAAAATTTATTAAATTAAGACTTAATTTATATTAACTTCATTATGTTAAAACTTGAAAGTTAATTAATAATGTACCTGTAGGTAACGAATTTCAATTCTAACTTGAAGTTTTTGGATCAATTTGAAATTTAAAATAAATACAATTATTTGTTTGGACTTAGATTGAATAATGATGAGTTCGGTCCGTGTATATGGTTCGATCACAAAATTCAAATGTAAATATTCAGAATTGAAAAAAATGCCGGTCTGCAGTAGGGGGTAGAAACACATCAATTGTTGATTAGAATATTGGTGTATATATATTATCATTTTAATTTAAAAGCAATGATCAATAATTTCTTTCAATAAATTAATTCTGAGCGAAGCTTCGGTGTATATAACATATGTAAGTACTATGAGTAATAACTAAAATTAGCTATTTTATGACGAAAAAACTTCAAAATTAAAAATTACCATAAATACGAGTAGCACGATATATGAAAATATATTTTTTTTCGTTGATTTTATACTTAAATGCGTTTTAGTAAAATTTTCAAGTGTATAAACTCATTTTCTCCCCGATATTCGAACACATGTCATACCGAAATAATACATGTCAAAAATTTTTATATAGGCAATTTTTATGAAATTTTAAGAAAAATTAAAATCCTATAATTTAAAAATATTTAAGAATATTTGAAAAGTAATTAAAAAATATATATATGCTAATACCACTTTTTATTGTTGCGTAATCATGATATTTGTGAACAAAACTGTTTTGCCAGAAAAAATTGTTCTCAGACTGTAATTGTAATTAAAAAACTAAATTTTGACACAACATTGTAAACAAAATTATCTGTGTTCTTCCGTCGTTTTTTTTTTTATTATCACAGATATAACTAATGTTATACCATCTGTAAAACCAAAAAAAAAGGTCTTTTAAAAATTAATAACTTTTTTTTTATTTAATATTTTTGAAAAATAACTACAGTAGAATACAAATATTGTTATCTACAATATCTAAAATCTGGTTTCTTAATACAACTATAGCCTAAGAACGACTTTTACTCACAAAACAATTTTTACGATAAAATAACCCATATGTTCTCTTAATACTATATTTAAATGCATTTTATGTGAACATTTCAAGACTTTAGGACCATTATTTACGGAATTACAACGAAAAAACCATATTCGATTTTAACAAAATGTAATGTTTTTATTGAAAAAATTTAAAAAATCTAAAAGTTACCTCTCTAAAGTACTAACTAGATGCAATTTACTGCTAGAAACAAGATGAACATGTAACAATCAGAACAATCCTTTTAATATAATTTTTGGGTACAGACATGAAAAAAAACTATAAAAACAGCAAAAAGTTAAATATTACAGGATATATTTTCATGACAATATTGATTTTAATAGTATTTATTAATATAAAAAATTATAAACATTTTTATTCATTATTTTACTTAATTTTTATATACTTGTATGTAATTAAATTGAAGTTATAACTCATTTATTTATTATGAGTTACATTACATAAGAGTAACTTATTGAGTCATAGGCAAACTGGGGAGACGATATTTTGTAAATTAATTTTTTAATTTATATTATTTTATATGTATTTTTACCAATTATCTATTACGACCTATTTGAAATATATAAAATTCGGAAAATAATTCAGAGTGAATAAGTTAGGTAGTGTTATTATTTTTCAATTTATACCTAAATAATTTTCCAATATTTTCAACAATTTACTCCTATACGCAAACATTAAAAAAATTTAGTAGTATTTCCTTGCGTATAAGAAAACTACTCAATAGTCAAAAAATGATGATTCTGATGATACTCGACTCCTACCTGTAGTTTCCAGAAAAATAAAATAAACATCATTGTAAAACCAAATCTTTGGCAAATATATTTTTTATTTCTTATAAATGAAAAATGTTTTTATTCTAATGAGTTAATTTCATAAAATGTTGGAACTTTTTAAATTGCTTCTTTTCTATAAGAGTCTAAATTGCTAATTACTAATTTGCCTAAAACCTAAGTTGCTTATTTATATTATTACTATAGGCACATTTGGTGTTTGTATAGAATTTTCAATATACTATAAATGTTTCCTCGTGCAGACGATACATAACATTTTTAAGATGTGCACACTCAAAATTTTGTGGGAGCGGAGGGGAGAGGATTGAAAAAATACTTTTACCCTCCCCCCGTCCAAAATCCCGAATTACGATTATGTATTAAGTTATATACGTATAATACAGTTAATACACTGAATACAAAAACTATCTTACTATCTAACTATTTACTAAATTAAAATTAACTCTAAATATTTAAATTGTTTTTAATTAACCTTAGAATAATCCAAACTATATAAAATATAGTTTTTAAAAATAATTTTCATTTTTTTTCGAGTAACTTAATAATTTCACCTTACTGCGTTTGTGCGTCTGGGATGGATAATATAATTTAGAATACTGTGAAAATCCAGCGCTTACGGTTAAAATATTTTTTTGTGAATTAACACGTATATTGTAATAGGATTGCGTTCGGGTATAAGAACCTTTTTGTATACGTTTAAAAAACGTATTTCCTTCCGGTAGCGGTGAATTATATACATATATATATATATAAAAGAATCTCGGTAACAATAACTAAAGTGTTTTTAGGGGTAAAAAAAAGTGTGCAAAAAATCGTATAGTCCTGTGAATAAAAAAAAAATAAAAAAAATGCTCGGGGGTAGTGTTCGATTCGCTTCAACGCTAAACCACAAAACATTTGAGAATTTTTTTTTTTATCATTTCACGGCTGTTAATGTATCGAAATGTGTTAGCCGTACGGTTTGCCATTCTGTTGTTATTACCCTGTTTTATAATGTAATCGTTCAAGTATAAAATGTACCCGACGCATGCCTTCGGGGGGTTAATGGATCACTGTCAACACTGAGCACATCAAATCGTAAATTCGACAATTATTATATACTTGCGACCAATGAAACTAAAAAATTAATATATATATCTTTATAAAAAAAACTCATTTTTTAATGAATACAAACAAAATTTTAACAAAAATCAGATACAATTCCAACCTATAATAAGTATTGGTATAGGTACTATCATAATATATAGTGTTTATATAAGATAGGTATTAATAATTGTCAAATCGTAAATATTTACCAAACAATTGATGAATAAAGATTATTCATTATTAAATTATTATATAATTATATTACTTGAAAAAATAATAACTTTAAAATAAAATACATTACACTACAATACAAAATTCAAAAGCTCCAACAAATTACTTGAGTTGTATTTTTCAATTATAATATTTCAAAATATATAAAACACCAAAATAAATAATCGGTAAAAATCGTATGTAATAAAATTAACGAAAATTTGTAAAATTCAAATTTTCAAAATCAAACCATCGTCCTACTACATAAACAAAATCCTACTACATGTTAAGGCGTCGGTCAAATTTTACAAAATTACACGACTACGTTTTACGTAAATTTTCACAATTATTTATTAGTTTATAAAAATATTTTCGGTAACTCTTAAGATATCAATGCATTAAATAATTAAAACTAAGTTAAATGTAATCAAATTAACTCACTATAAATCGTTAACCTATCTATAATATATTTTTTAAATTTTAAATTTTAAATTTTAAAGTTACTTTCATTATATAAATATACCTAATTGATAAGTTAACTTCAAATTATTTTTACGCAAAAATAGCAAAATTACAAAATATTGAATACTTCAAATTGTTGTGAATTTCACTTACTTTTTTTATTGATTCTTATAAAATGTCAAATTTTAACTTTTAATTAAGCAGTTAAGTAAATTCATTTTTTATATTGACTATTAATTTAATACATTTTATGAATTTTATAACTATATACTTTTCTTTGCTTTATTAATTTATTACGAACAATTTTATTTTTTAAATATAATAGTTATGTAAATTAAAGATTATAATTATGATTTATTGATCATTAATAAAATAATAACAATAAAATAACTAATTAAAAAATTAACGTTAAGTTAAAATATTAATTATTTTTACTCAACAAATAAATTTTCGCCGTTAATTATAATTAGTTTAATTGATTTTAATTTTCATTGTAGGTATTAACACATCTTTTGGATTCTAAGCGAAATGATCGAATGTATTAGTTTTAACACAATGTGTTTTTTATGGCTGTATAATTTTTTTTTGGGGTAGAATGAGTCAAGCAAGATTTTTAGAGTAAAGATATTTTTGATAGAATTTTCAGTGGTTTCCCGGTAGTTTTCTTCGCCGTAAAGAAAAATGTCCTTTTATAACGGAAATATTTTATAATTGTTTGGGAAATAGTTGCAGAATAGCGAATATAAGATTTTTTATTTGCTTAATTTTTAATATTATATTAAATTTCACTCAGAATCGTAACTCGGGAATTGTTGCACAAGAGGTGCACGAAAGACTGTACGAGCGCCGTAGCATCGTTTGTAAATTCAATGTGTGTATTGGTTTAAGCCAATATATTATTATTATTATAAGTTATATTAATACAAATTAGCGGTGAACGTGATAATTAATCTACTTCAACGTAATATTTTTTAAAATGCATTTTTATTGCACGTCTAAAGTATTTGAGGAACCACTATTCCAAATTTCAAATTCATAAGTTTTGTAGTTTTTGAGAAGTAGCGATGAATGAGTGGGTGATATTTGAATTGTATATTATGTATATTACCGAACTAAGTAATAATCAGCTTTAAAATATAAAAAATAAAAAAATAATTTAAAAATATATCAAATTAATGTTTTAATATTATATTTTATAACTCTAATGACCTATTCTGTAGTCTGTATGTTTATATGTAGTATTTCTATCAAAGACTGTTAACATTTTCATCAGGTATTATATTAGTTATACCTTAATATTAATTTTCAAATATTTTTAATTTATATAATAATAAAATAAAATGAGAACTTAATTTCATAAAATAATCTAAAAATAAAACCCGCTATTTACTGAACTGTTTTTTTTTTTTATATATTATTACTTATATTAAGAAATTAGGAAATATATATGAATATTAAATATGTAATGTTGAAAAAATTATTTTATCACTCGTTTTTATTCACGCTTAATGATCAAATTGTTTCCACGTGATGTAAAATATTGTACAAAAATATTCAAAAACTACCAAAAATACGCGTACTTAGGGCTAAAAATTTCGAAAAGTTCAAAATTCAAATAAAATATTTTGAATAAGTTTTATTTACCAAAATAGTTCACAGATCCCGCATTCCCCTCCTCTTTACCAATAGTCTAACGACTGCAGTATTTTGTCTGTCGACTAGACGATTTTGCCTCTAAAGATAGTCAAACATTATGAAGGTTATGAAATTGCAGTGTACAGTACGACACACTGTGTGATACGAACAATTTAGTGTGTAATACGAAATTAGCAAGTGTATTAATAAAATTAGCCAATTCTACATTTCAACATTATATTATAATGTTGATGAGAAAAACAAAAAATATTTAATTCAAAGCAAAAAAAAAAAACAAACGGATTAAATGTGTAGTGATGTCTAATATAGATGTGTAGGAGGGACTGCAGATATAAAATATTGGTTTTCAATATATTCGTACACCCCACACCGCCCCCTAAAGGAAAAAATTTAAAATACGCCACTGCCTATATATATATAAACATCATATGTATAATTCCCTAGCCGAGAGAAATCTAAAAAAAAAAAAAAAAAAGAATACGTAATATAGTTTATTATATTTGATGTGTTTTTGTTGGCTCATTGATTTTGTCGAAACGGTTAGATGGTTTAATACATATGTATATAATATTATATACACTGGAAATTGGCGGCGGCGGTGCTACCGTGGTGTCCCTGGGGCGTATTAAAAAAAAAAGACAAATTACCGATATTTTTGTAACTTCTTCGGCATAAGTGATTTCACGGGTAATTCGTTCGAATTTTGCATAATGTAGACGAGTCGATATATTTTGTGCGGGGACGGTGCGAAACGAGAATATCCGCGCATTCCATATAATATATTATTATATTATTATTTCCGGACTCTGCGTGGTCTGGAACGTCCATCTGTGAACGTGTATATAATATGTGTCTGATCTTATATCCCTTGGCCATCATTTGCTAGGGGACTAATGACGAAATAAAGACTATACGTGCGAAGGACAGTCACGAGATTACGTATATATATGTGTGTGTGTATGTGTAAGTGTACACAAAGTATTATTATTTTTTAATAAAAAAAAAAATCGTAAAAAAATAAAAGCAAACAAACGCACGTCCACTGGCCGGCGCGAATAAAATGATTAATGAGCGACGGACTATAATACTGCAGTATAGTACGCGAGGGCTCATGGGGACGGCGGTGACGACACAGGTGAAATATAAATCGCCCGAGGGTCGTTCGCACGACGTTATGAGAAATAACTGGCGAAATATGGTCCGCGGAGGCTCTGCTGTGTCCGTGACGCGTCGCCGCCGTCAGTTTTGCTAACTTATACACGTGTAACACATGTTCTTCATTTATAACTTTAATGGAACGTTTATTGGTAAAAATATATAATACATGTACGTCTTAGTCCTCATGAAAAATCCTACAATTTGCCGACAAATCTACAAGTGACTTGACTAAATAAGGAAAAATCATAAGTCATCCACTTTTTATTACATTAAAAACCTTCTTAGTTATTAGAACACCGCCCTTTGCGAAAGTGCCGCTCTATAGGCAGCTGGTACTTAGCTCGCCTATGCCTTGAGCCGGCCCTGGTCACAACACACTATAGTGTGTCCCGTATTACCGTGATGTGTTTTTATTTTTGAAATTTGATTTGAATTTTGTATTATTGAACTTATGTATAATTGCACATTAGTGAATTTATACTGTGCGTATTCAAAATATAAATATAGAACATTATTATGGCTTTATGAGACGATGGTAAAAATCACAGATGAGAAAAACAATTATGAACATTGTCTCACTGATTACCGATATAAAACTAGTAAACTGGCCTAAAGAGCGGCGTAAGTACGTATAAATAAACATGTCCTCAGCAGTGGCACAATTAGAGTGGGTCTAGGGGGGATTAGCCCCCCCCCTATATAAGCTCAAGCCCTCTATTTTATATTAAATATAATCGTTTCTGTAATGAATGATCGATTAAAACAATACAATTAAAATGCATATTATTCAACCACGATACAAGATAACCAAATAATTAATTAATTTAGAACATGATATTATTATATTACGACCTTGACTAAATACCTAAATAAAAGATATAGGTATCCATGATTACGACAAATTACAATGTAGTTGGTTCTACCTATATAATATAATATATCTATGATTCAGAATATTATTATATCCATGATGGACGATGGACTTATAAATGATAACTAATAATGAGGAAATTCGAATCGATTCGTTAGCGATATTCTGTGATAGCTGTAAACGTTTGATACAATATTATCGTTGTTTGGTCGGTTGCACAATATTAATATTATTTTGGGACACCCAAACTCATTGATAAGAACGAATTTTTCAACGAGAATTTTCAACCATGTGACATACTGTTGGTTGAAAGTTTTAAGTTCTTTTTTAGTTTCGACCAAGTACCTACTGATTTCAATTTGTTTTAATATTTTAAATAATATTTCAATTTTCAAATTACAATAGAAAAGAAAAAATTGTTTGGAATTTTTAATTTTTCCAAAAAAAAAAAAAATAATAATAAAACCATTCACGTTGAAAATATACTAATGGATACAGAGTCAGTAGAATCTGAAGACGACCCAGATGATCCTAATATCCCGACAAAATCATAAGTAAGCCATTTTCACGTATAAAATACAATGTTATATTGTATTATCACAATTTATAATATATTATATTTTCACGTTACTCTTAATTCTTATATTAGTTGGAATATTCAGAAAAAAAAACAATGCATAAGTAAAAATAAGGATGATGTATCAGATCTTGGTGATATAAACTCAGGACCAATAAGACCTAAGTTAAAAGTGAATTATGTTCATGTACCTATGATACTGCTTTCACTTCATAATGATTAAAAATATAAAATAAATCAGTTTGACTTATTTATAGATAATTCCAAATTATTTATATATTAAAATTTTAGATTCTGAATGGAAATATGGAGTCAATTGTACAATATATTATATATTATATATATTACATTGTACAATGATATTTTTTTATATTATTTTTTTATTAATAAAAGTTTCAAACAGACTTAATCTAATACATGTGTACCTATTTTGTAGTAGCCCATATGATTATTATAGTACTTTAAAGAAGTCATTTTTTTATAAACTTTTTTGATAAATGCATAAGGAAAATTAAAACAGGAATGTAAAATAATGAATTATTTCCTTTTAATTCCGAATAGAACGGGTCTAAAATCTTGAAATTTTCCCAAAATATTTACATATTTTACTATTATATTGATTGTATAAAACAGTAAAAAAAATTTTTTGACCGTATTAAATTAAACGTACCTATACCTATATCTATACAGTGCTTATTTATTAAGCTAATTATTAATTGTTTATTAATAGCAATTATTACCTAATGTTTATTAATTTCTTTATGCACTTAGACTTATCCTATGACTAAATTTGGAAATCAAAATAAGTCATTTTCTTCTGCTTTATATGATATATTTGATTAATTGAAGTATAGTATCAAACAAGATACAATTTATTGTTATCCTTACAGAAATTTTTGTAGTAATATTGTAGAAGAAACATTTGTTTCTCTTGGTTTTAAGAATTTGAAAAAAGCAAGTGTTTAATTTTATTCGTCAATTAAAATATTATTTTTGTTATAAATTTAAAAAAAAAACAGTGTTCTAGAGATTAATTAATATTCTGTTTATTTATTTCAATTATAGCAAAGTGGTTCCAAAGGATCAGATAAAAAATAAAAAATAAAATCAAGTTGGATTTACATAACATTTGTGAACAGTGAATAGTACTGCAAAATGGCACTGTTACATCCAAACAAAATGGTTCTATTATCACTTTAATATCTAATGCTCAATAAAGATACAATTATAAAAAACCGTAAATACATTAAAGCTATTGTAGATGTTTTATTATTAATTACACGCCAAGGATTGTCATATGATGGTCATAAAGAAGGAAAAGACTCAACTAATCAAGGTAAAATTTTAAATTTTCAGATATTCTCATTACAAATACTAATAATTTAATTTATTAATAATTAATAGCATTATCCTCTGTACTGGATAAGTCTAATCTCAGGCGGTAAATCAATTTTATTTATATTGTGTCATTCCCGACACTTGTGATAGACACACTGCACATTACCCACAATGGTACTGTATTAGTTGTACACAATTGTACACTAGTCACTAGGTGGCTAATTAAAACTAAAACAACATTTTCCACTGTGAAACAACGCTGTTAATTGTCATCTGAGGTTAAATTTATCTGGGAGAGATATTTTTTACTAAGTATTACAAAACTGATTTTGTAATTAAAAACATTTTTATAGGAAATTTTAAAGAAATTTGAAAACGTATGTCTAATTACAATTCTTCTTTTGCCGATTATTATAACTTACCTACTAATTACACTAGTTGGTCAATACAAAACCAACTAATACAAATTTGTTCAGATTATGTTACGTCAAAAATTGTTAAGGATATAAAAGACTGCCAATTTTTCTCTCTAATGTCTGACGAAGCAAGGTATTATTTTTATTCAATATATTTTATATATTTTTTAATATTATTTCGTTTATTTATACTTTATTTATCTATTTAAATTATACCAAGAACTTGATACTATATTATTAATTAATGATTTTTTTTCTTTCTAGATGTTTCATAGGTGAACAAATGGCTATTTGTGTTAGATATTCTAAAAACTTTACAATATATGAAAGATTTCTTGCTTTTGTTAATGTATCTGAAAGTCAAAATGCTGAATCATTATCGAATGCCATTTTATCATTTTTAGAAAAATATAATCTTTTAAAAATACCAATTGTTTCTCAATCGTTTGATGGAACCAGTGTAATATCTGGTGAACATGGGGGTGTTCAAAAAAAAATTAGAGATCATTACGCTTATGCTGTCTACACTCATTGCATGGCACATCGTTGCAATTTAATTGTAGTTGATATGTGTAAAAGTTTTAAGGTATTTAGTATTACATATTCTACAATTTAAATACCTTCTATAATATTTTATTAATTCTTTCACTTACTTAGGATGCCGAAATGGTTTTTAATGAATTGGAAGCCTTATATGTTCACTTTTCTTATCCTTAAAATAATAAAACTTTATTAGACATGCAGTTAAAACTTCAAATTAAGACAATATATTTGAGTTGAAAAAATGACACGAAATCTTCTTGTCGTTATAGAAATTGTAAGATGGTTATTGACAATTATTTTGCTATAATTGAAGTGTTAATGGATGAAATTGAAAGAAATTATGACAAAGACGCAACACATGCTCTTGATAACAGTATATTTAAATTTGTACTTTATTTAAAAAAAATAATTAATGAATTCAATCCTACAATTTTTATAATGGTATATTAGCAAAAATTCAAAATCAGAAATATATTATCAATCTTTTTATAATACACGAAGTTCTACTTATTGTAAATATTTTGAGTAATAACTTTCAAGAAAAATATGCGACATTAGGTAAAACATCACAGTTAATTAAATCGGTAATTGAGACATTTGAAAATAAACGCTGTGAATCAGAATTTAAAATTTTATGGAAATGTATTTATAAATTTTACTAAAAACATAATATTTTGCTTGAAAATTTAAATACTTCAGGTTGGTAAATAGTAATTTTATAAATTATTATTAATGTACTTTTTAATAAACAATATTTTAAAATAGAATTGAAAAGAAAGAGAATAGAACCAGTACATTTAAAATTGTATTATTCATATACATCAGTCTATGATCAAATAAAACACAGTAATACATCAAACGTTATATCAGAACAATATTGGCGAAAAATTCTGGATGTTGTAATATTTAATTTAAAACGCAGATTCTCAGAAGAAAGTTTAAACTTGTCAAAAATTTTTGATACTTTTTTAAAGCTTGATTATTCTAACAGTTCTACTTTTATTAATTACTATAAGGTAAATGCAAATCAACAAATCTCTATAAAATTATATTGTATATTTTTAGGAGTTGTTTCATATTGATCCAGATGTTCTTGGAAGTGAAATGATTGTTGCTAAATTTACTTGCAATATCCTGGTCGAGAAATTGGAATTGGTGAATTGAAATTATGTATCAATGAAAAAACTTTCCCTACTTTGTATAAGTTTATATCTTTAGCATATATATTGCCAGTAAGTAATGTCACTTGTGAACGAGCATTTTTAGCCATGCGTAGAATAAAAACATGGCTAAGGACAACTATGTTACAGTCAAGATTAACAAACCTTGCATTGTTAAATATTGAAAAAGATGTAAATATAAATGTAAATGAAATTATGAATATGTTTGCTAAAACAGAAAGAAAAATATCTCTTGTTTTATAATATTATGTTATAAAGTTCAATACATTTAATAATACTGAATTATTTTTTACTATTATTGATTAGTATTCGCCTTTAATTATTGTGGGGGTCTCTATCCCCATAGACCACATTTAATTAATATTATGTTACGGCTGTAGCCTCTCCCCCCAAATGTTTGGCTAATTGTGCCACTGGTCCTCAGTCATCGAATCATATCATCAAATACAATGTTAAAATCTAAATACTCGTGAGTCTCAAATCGATTCATTTTGGATTTCTTGGCAAAACAAATAGGTACTCCGTTTGCTCACTTTATTCAGCATTGCAATTTTGCTTCCAACTTGGTACATGTATGAATCAACATTTTTGACATTAGAAATAACAAAACCAAAAGAAGGTCTACGCTTAATAATATTGAAAGTGGATTACGCGTAAGTTTGCCAACCATTCGCCCACGAATTGAAGACCTGTGTTCAGTTCGCCAATCACAAGTATCACACTGATTTATTTTTATAAACTAATACTTTATTTTAATACTTACCTACCTAAAACTGTTTAATTTTTAATGGTGTAAATTTATATATATATAGATATTTTTTTTTATAAAATGGTAACATAATGTTAATATAACAATTTATATAAGTTTATAATTGTTTATAATTTTTACTTTTTCAAAAAACCCATTACTTGTTTTAAGTGTGTAGCCATTTTTATAAATAAAATTAGGGCGTCATCGTAAAATAAAGGTTGAGAACCACAGGGATAAAATAAACATAATTAGATATAAAAAAAATGAATGATTCTGACTAAGTTAACACGTTAATAATTGAGTTAACAATAATTAAACGTAACGTAACGGCCAGCATTGGAAATGGAATATGTACTAAGTTATATATTGTAGACCAACCAAACGTCTGAAAAAAAATTATAAATTGGTACTTTTACAAATATCCTATTAAAAAACAAATTCATAACACAATAAAATATTATTTAAAAAGTATTTAAAATAGTTCAAATTAATTTTATTCTTTTTAGAAAATCTCGAATTTTAAGTTATAAGTTAATAAATATATAAATGGTATGTTAATTTTCAGCTTAACGAAGTTAACAAATGAATTTTTAATTTATTGACTTAACTTACTTAATTCTATAATGACTTTATTTCAAGAGTTAAAAAATTGGCTAACCTGCCCAACCTTAATTATAAATGTGACATAAAAATTTCGATTTATGTAAGTTGAAAAAACAATTTATTATGATGTTAATTCCTGACGTTTTCTATATAACTATTGAATGCAATCGTGTGTGAAAATCGAGTGGCTATTGCATTGTCCTGTTAACAAATTAAACTATCATTTTGGTAATCATAAAAATTATAATAGTGTCCACTAAACTCATATTTGTCTCACAAAAAGAAAAATACCGTTTAACCTGCGCTCATTAAAATACGTATCAAATAGATGGCTCTATAAACCATACAGTGATTATAAATATACGCATATATAATACCTATATATATATATATATAATATTATTATAATATAATATCATAAAAACAAAATATACTGAATATTTTATTTTTTACGTACTATTATATTATTACGGCGGAGTTAGTGTAGTGTCGAGGAGGTTCGTGGCAGAAGGTCTGAGAGCAGCGCGCGTAGTCGTTATCAGATCGAACGGGTTTTTCTTCTTCCATAACATCGTTATCATCGCCGCTGTATAAGATTTATGGTGTTTCCGTTTTTTTGCTTTTGACAATCTGTTTGAACTTTGACCGACATTGGGGGACGGGGAGCATAAAAGATGAAGATAGATGAAAAAATCATAATGGAGCTATACAATACACACAATATTATTACACAGATATAGAACAGATATATAACCAGCAAAATGTATAAAAGGATATAACGAGATAATTATTCCGTTGCCTATGTTTCTATAGATAAAAATTGTTACACAATTAATTTAATAATGTTTTTTTATTTTATGAGGTTGTAGGAAAAAGTAGGATGTGTGTGTATGTTTGAGAGACGACCCGAAAAATTATTACTATAGTACTACACTTATGCAGATGGTAAATTTATTTAGGTACTAAGTGATGTGTATATGTTTTTTAGTAATACCTACCAAATTATTATTAAAACCGGTTTGATCTAAAATAATAGTAATAAGCTCTATCCACCAATATATGATAAAGATTATCAACAACATAATGATTATTATGATGATATTATTATGATAACAAATAAATGCATTATTTTAAAGTATACCTGCGTAAGTTGTAAATATTTATATGTGTATTTTACATTTGGGTACTCTGATAAAATAATAATACCCATTGATATACGCATTCACGATATATAAATAGGTAAGTACAGCTCCTTTCTTAATAAATGTGGAGCCAAATTCTAATATAATATCAAACCCGATAATATTTCCTAAGAATTCCAAGATAAAACAATATTTAAAAATATTTTTTAATTTGAAAATTTTTCATTTTTTAAATACCTATAATATATAAAAAATATAGAAATAAAACTCTAAACTCAGCCATAGTTTAAGTTCTTTTTTTTATGTGGTTTATTTTTGTATAGGTATATTGTATAAAAATATATATATACATAGGTATATATATATATATCAATTTTTAATCAAACTGAAATATTACATTCTCACAAAGAAATGCAAACATGACGACCACGATACAGTAACATATGATAATACGAAACTTATAAATTAGGTAGGTACCTTGAAAATATATTTAATTTTAATATTTAAATATTTTATATTTTATTATATAATTTTTTAAAATTTCCTATATCACTATGAAATACTTTAAAAATCAAAGTATCTAAAATTATATTACATGATATAACAATATATTATTATTATACATTATGGTATTTACTATTTACATAATATGAAATTCAATAAAATGTTTTTACATAGGCAACAAATAGATAAATTGTAATTAAAGACAAGTTTTCTTTTTTACAATTTTCAAGGTTATGCAACTATGGAAAAAGTATTGGCATTGGTCTACTAGTAAATTTCATTAAAAAAATATAAATAAACGTCTGTCAATATTGTTTAACTTACAATTTTCATAAAATATAATTTAATTTCCTATAATAATAATATCTTCTTCTTCTCCTTCGCCTTCTCTCCCAACTATTTGGGGTCGGCCACCCTGGTCCTACACTTCCACTTAACTTTATCTCCCGCATCTTCTTCACTTACTCCCATCTTCCTCATATCACTCGCCATTACATCCCCCCATCTCTTTTTCGGTCTTCCCCTCCCCCTTTTCCCAACAA
>JAIPRL010006564.1:0-26775 GCA_025469235.1 Pemphigus obesinymphae
AATTTACACTAATGATATGAAAAAATATTTTCTTTAAAACAAAAAGAAAAAAAAAGAGGGTATCAACTTTTTTCTGTAGACTATATCTAATCATTTTTATGATGAAATACTTCCTTAAAAACGTAAATAAGCAAAAATGGTCATTAGGTTAGTATAGTGGTTAACTTGAATTCATTTGAAAAAAGTCTTCAATCAAGTTCGGTTTGGTTCATCTCTATGGTATACATACTCATTTGAATGTTTAGTCATTTTTTCTTGTTCTCTAGGTTTTCCTTTTTTTATGTTTTCATTTAATCCAGAATCATGGAATCTGCCATTTACGTCAAAATCAATAAAATAATTAAAAATAGAAAACTATTACATACGCGTAATATTAATTGAAATAGGTATAACCTTATAGAAAGTCGATTCAAATAACAAAATTATATTTAAAAAAAATCCTGTATACAAAATGGGTGTACTCCATTTTAAAAACCAAATATGTACGTACCTATCTACCATACGTGCACTCAATATAAACAGAAACAAAAGTATGCAAAAAATATTATATATTTATGGTATCTATTGACTCGAGGATATTATAATTATGTAATGCATCGTAAACATAGAATATGTTTACAGAAATAAAGAATAAACATTGTATTACACAGTTTTTCTAGTTATTTTTTTTTTTTTGTTTTATAAAAGTTTTCGGTTATTATTTGGTTTGAAAATCCGGTCATAAACCACTTTCAAAACTGTCACCCTTTAAATTTAACGGAATAATATAGTCATTTAATGATGTCAACAAGTACTCCTAGAGTCAATTATTGCTATACAAGTAGATGAGGGTCGTGATAAAAAAATTCAAAAAAAACTAGTATAACCATATTATAGGTACGAGTACACAGATGGTACTCAAGGTCATTTTGAGGGGTTTGTTGTTTCGGAGGTGTCGTGTTCGGTCATTTCATGTACAAGTTTGGCGGTGGTCCTATTTAATCTACCAGGTAAATCTGAATAGCACTTTATTATTACAGGCAACATTAATTTCACTTGACCTAGTTTTTATGCGTGTTTTTTCGTTATACATAATATTATAATACAAGTGAATACTGAATATACTGTAAAAGAACGTGAGTTATTTATTCTTATTTTTTACAAACACTCGTTGATTTTTTTTTTTTTAAATGTTAATAGGTCTGTTTTCTTTTCGGCCAAGCGTGAAGACGTATACAAAAATGAAAAATAACGACTCATTCTATACTGTTGCAAATATTTATATATATATATATATATATATATATAGCTGGGTAACATTTAAGAAATTTGATTTTAGAAATCCAATATCACAAAAATTAGAATGTATATTAAAAATCCCTAATTCAAAAAAAAGATGTTCAAAATCAAATGTATTAAAAGAATTATTAAATGAAAGACTGAAATAGAGTAAGTCATATGAATAAGTTATGAACATTAAGTAGTACATTTGTATTGTCATCGTAGTATGGTATATATTCGCATTACATTGTACATATTTTTAGGTTTCCAAACATAAGTGTAAAGACCACCTTATATACCCGTTTTGCCCGTCCATCATATCGATAGATTGTCACAGTACTGGTCTACGAGAGACATTATTGATTTGACAATCGATTGTCTTTACATTTTGTTGATAGTAGTTACTAGGGAAATATAAAACGGGAAATCTGGCACGCTCAAAGAATGTATTTTTCTTAATCTCCTTTTGTCTGTCATTACAATTCATTTCTGTGGTTACGAATATCAACAGTTACAATTTTTTTCGTTTGATTGGTTTACGGTTCTTAGATTAGTATATTAAGTTAAACAAATCGTTTTGAAATAGTTTATGAGTTTATTGTTTAAAATACATTTGGAAATCGGGACTTTAGTACACATACACAGGCTTACCGAATTTATTTATTGAATCTTGAAAAATACCCGTGTACCTATTTACATTTAAATACTTTTTAAGAACTGTAAACAGTTATTTTCTCCATGTAGTTCAATTTAAATTTTAAAAATTAATTCGATTTAATTAACTTCTTCTCTGTGTTTTGTAGGGAAATATTTTCATTTTTTTTTTTCATTTTTAACTCTTTAAGTTAATTGATTAATTTTAAAAAAATAGACTTATCATTTAATGATCACATCAAATAAATAAAAATGAAATTCGATATATTTTTTGTAAAAAACATAGAATTAACCCGGAAATTAACATTCGCTAATTCAAATGTTTACAAAATTAAAATTACACTACTTTAAGTATATACGTAGGTACTTATTTACCGTTCAATGAGTTTTACATTTTCATATTCCAAAACATATTCGAACGGACTACCGGTAACTATTGTGCATGCGTGTTTGAGAACAACAGATGAGATAAGAAGTTACATGAAAAATTACACTGTACGTATAAAACGGCTATGGGTGATATACACACACTATTCACCAATAACACTCACACAATATCTGCAATCATTAAATTGCCTATACTCAATTATTTAAAAATAAACCTATTCCGACCAGCCTAAATATAGGTACTTTATTTAAGAATTTTTTAAAAGAATGGTTTTGTGTGTAAATATGAAATGTATCAATCAATATTCAAATACTTTTTTAAAGTGTTTTTAACAAGGCTATTAATATATATATATATATATATTATAAATAATATATATATATACTATATATAAGTATAATATTATGTATATGGCGATTTTTATTATTAATAATCACCCTAAAACTAAAAATCTTATAAATATACAATCAGATTAAACGTTATTTTTCACTTCCATTCGGCTGTCGACTCGTATTGTTTATGCAGTAATATATTTTTATACACATTCGCCAACACACTAATGGCCCAGAACGTCATCGTACATTTTACTCCGGAAGTCAAAACTCTTTTATAGGATTTTTTATTCTGCAAATTCACGTCGTACAATATTATAATGGTGACTTTTTATTTATATGTATATTTTTTATTTTTATTTTTTATTTTGTCTATCTATAGTGGTAAGAAAGGTTATTCGCTATTTCAAAACTTTTCAAATGAAAATAAAAAATATGCACGGCACGGTTAATAGAATACAATATACAGTATGTACTATTTGAAACTCGATTTTTATTTTATAGTGCATATATCAATGGTTTTATATATATATAATAATATTATAATTTATAACTATACACATATAAAATATGTGTAGACAATAAATCAAATTTTGATCCTTTAAACAAATCAAAATCCAAGATAGATGCAGAGTGGATAATGAAAGCAATTTTCCTTTCCATCACAAAAAAATATTATTTACCTATATTATTTCAGTAATACTTGTATCGGGCCCATTCGATTGTATACATATGTCATATATCATATTAATAATATATTTTTCAAAATATAGTTTTCACTACTCGTATCTCGTATATATGTAAATTTATTTAGACGAATTTCAGTTTTTCAACTTGAAAATAGTGGTGGATCTATAAATGAGAAATTAGAGGGTTAGAGGTTAGACAAAAAAATAATATATATTTTAAATTCTACATATCGTAAATTTGATGAGGATTTAGTTCTGCGCAGCAGAAAACTCTTCTTCGTCTTCTCTTTCGCCTTCTCTCCCAACTATTTGTGGTCGGCCTCCAATTCCTACACTTTCATTTAACTCCACTTTCATTTAATTTCCACAACTCTTCCGCATCTTCTTCATATCACTCGCCATCATAAACCCTCATATCTTTTTTGATCGTCCTCTCTTTCACTTTTCATCAACATGCATTTCTTACACTAATCATATTGCCTCAGTCTCTTTCCTCCATAATACATGCCCGAGCTATCTTAATCTATTCTTCCTCATTTTTTCAACTATATCGAAGCTACTCCTACACTAACTCTTATATACTCATTCCTTATTTTTTTCTTTCTAGTCACTCCACTCGTCCACCTTACCATTCTCATCTCTGCTACACTCATCCTCTATTCTATCTTTCTATCTACTGCCCACTGTTTTAGAAAATTTCACTTTTAACCTAATAAAGATTCTTTTGTCCTGAAACACCTGAAACTTCTCTCCACTTCGTCCATCCACACTTAATCCTGTGTTTTATACCTTCTTCGAATCCCTCATCTTTCTGTATAACGGACCTTAAATACTTGAACCCCTCAACATCTCCCACTAAATTCCCACATAACTTTATTTTTAGTCTTTTTCTATTCCCCGGTGTTCCCTTTTATCAAAATAATACTCTATATATTGTGTTTGACCCCTAATAATCCTTAGTTCTTTATATTCAAGAGCGTCCCTCCACTATTAAAGCCTATTATTCAGTTTTTTAGGACTCTGTCCCATCAACATTCTATCCTCTGTAAATAACATGTACCATGGTACGTCACTCTGTATATTCTTTGTTATTTCATTTATTCCCAGGGATAATAAGTAAGGACTCAAAGCCGAACCCTAGTGTAATCCCACTTTGACCCTAAATTCCTTAGTTTCTCTACACACTCTGAAGAGTATGAGAGTGAGCTCTTGTACACACGTCTTCATTCATGTTTTCATTTACATACAACTTTGGTAAACCCTTCTTCATTAATGCCCACTCCAAGATCTCCCTAGGAACCCTTTCATAAGCCTTTTCTAGATTAATAAATACCATACGCAATTTCCTTTTCCTTTCTCTGTTCTACAATCTGTCTTATACAAAATAAATAACCCAAACTAATTTCTAATAACAATTGTCTCACTTCTTATCCTCTTATCTATTATTTTTTCCCAAATCTTCATACTGTGGCTCATAAGTTTTATCTCATTATAATTTTTATATTCCTCCACATCTTCTTTACCCTTAAATATTGATATCACACAACTCTTCCTGTACTTTTCTGAAATTTTTACTTCAACTAGTACCTTATTTAATAACTTTGTCAACCATCATATACATAAACTTCCTAATACTTTTTATATTTCTACTGATACTTCATCCGGTCCCCTAGCTTTCTTATTTTTCATTTTTCTAACAACACAATACACTTTATTTTCCCATATCATCCACCAACCGAAATTCCACTCAACTCGATCAATTGTCCTTCTCAAAAATTCTTCATTTAACAATCCCTCAAAATATTCTTTTCATCATTTTATCACTTCTTTATCCTTCATTAACACACGCCTACATACATATATATATACTCATATATACTCATCATATTTCCCTAATTTAGCTTTATTCACTGCACTCTTTGCTGCGTTACATAAACTATTATACTCTACCCAATCATTTCTCTCTCTGATTTTCTGCTATTTCTTAAACTGTACTTTTTTTCTTTGATATTATCTCTTACACTTCTTCTACCCATCACCATATACGCTTATTCTCTGGAAAACTACCTCTACTCTCACCAACAACTTCCTTAGAAAACTTCTTTACTCCCTCTGCTGCCTTTTCCCTTCCATATTCCACGCCCCTGTCTCAATCGGCTTTTTTAAAAATACTTTTCATTTTCACCCATTAGTTTCTACCACCTAATCCTCGGTTCCTTATCAATATTTTTCTTTTTGTGCGTTCTCTTTTTCCTACACTAAATGTCCATAACTATTAACCTATGCTATTCTGTCACACTTTCACCCAGGATTACCTTACAGTAGTCCTTATACTGTTTTAAAACCTCCTCTTTTCCACATAAAATAATAATTTGTAATTTGTCTCCTCCACTCTTTTAGGTTTTATAATGTTCTTTTCTCCTCATAAAATAAGTGTTCACAGTTGCTAATTCATACACTAATGTAAAATCGAGTATTTTGAAATCGATTTAGGTTATTTAATCGTAATGAGAAAATATGGATTCGGAAAACTACATATTTGGAATGAATATTTATTTTAAAATTTAAACATTCAAATGAATTTTTTTTAATGTTGCTTATTTAAAAATCTAAAATATTTTCCATATATTTTTTATGTAATTTATTATTTTTACCTATTTTTAAATGTTATTTATTATTAGTACACAATAAGACTGTCCTGAAAAAAATGCCCCCCCTCCCATTACCTCGATGAGTCTGCCCTTGTCATACCTCTCTGTTATTGAATAAATATTTCATATAATTTTTTTCAGAATCAATGTATTTAAAAACCAATACATTTTATTTTTCCATAAAACGAATTTCAAAAATAACGTATTTTTCTTGACGTTTCGTCGAAAATCTAACATTAGAGCAATCATTATTTTTAACATTCTGTGCATTTAAGTATAATATATATATATATACATAATATAATATATTCACACTAGGTATACAGTGTACACTATATATAGGTTCACTAGAAAAACTCTTTAAAATACTCATACATAATAAACCTTATACCTACTGCATATAATATGTGGCATGTCATTGCATTTTTAACAGTAATAATTTCACTAAGTACACATAATAATATGGGTAAAGGTATACGTGTGTATGTATATAATACATTAATGTATAATTGATTTTATATTTCGGGTCACGAAGGACGTTTATACTAGCTATAGATACACATTAAAGATTATAATATAATCGTAGCTGTAAACAAATTATTTAGATTCAAATTATGTACAGAAAATCATTATTATTATTATTATTATTATTATTATTACTTTATTCAATACAATTTACATGGATAAACCTACGTACCTAAGCATAATTTTATAATTTTTGAATATTATATTTTTATTACAATTTTCCACTATATGGAAATTAAAATTTTTTTAAAAATAAACAATCTAACTTATAATTATAGTAAACATTTATCTTTTGTTCGCAATATAATAATATACACACAGCTATTGTTTTTTTTTAATTTTTCATTCACACGCAGTTTAAATCGATATTTTATATGGGTTGTATTTTTTATCGTGATATGAAACATATACGTACCTATATAGATATCGTATACATATATTATTTTAATTATACAGTCTTTTAACTTTGGTTTTTTGTCTATATACAAGAATACTGAAATAAAATGTAACATCTACGTATCTATTTAAAACATTTTTATACAACAAATAGTCAAATGTATTTACTTGAACTTTTTTTAAGAGAAACTCTTCAGCGCAATATAATATTATCGTTAATATTATTAAGAAATATAAGCAACGTTGATAATTACAGTTATTATTATTATTAAACTTATATTAATAATATTAATAGACATCTATCGATTTCATAAACGATTTTCTATAATATAATAATGCCAAAAACAATGATAAAAAAAGACGGAAATAAAGGATGGAAGCAATTCGCTGATCGAGTAGGATACTGGATAAATAAATTAAATAAATTAAATATGTTTCAATCATGCCTATATACCTATATTAAATTTAAAATTATGAAATAATAGATGTTGATAATAACGTACTACAGTTCCTCAGATTTCAAAAATCAAAACATAAAAAACTTTATACAAATATATTCATTAATCGTTTATAATTTAAATCATAGTTTGTCCATTTTAAAATCCAAAGCGTTGATATAGTTTTTAATTTTAACGAATAAGGGAATGGGATGAAAATTTTAAAAATATGAAATAATATAGAATTTACGCCGAGGATAACAACATAGTTGTTGAAATACGTATACGCAGTTAAAAGTATATTATTTTTGTGATTTTTGGTGTACAACAATTTATACTTTATAGTAAAACAGTTATAGTGATTGTAATATTAATTATATGTAATAAAGTTAATTATATTAACATTAAAATAAAGTAAAATATAAAAATATTCATAAATTTAATTCTATATGTTCTATTATACATAACAGCATACTCAGGTTTGCCAATAACAGACCTGTTTTATATTAAACAGATTATAGATAAATTATCCATAAACAATTATAGTTTTAAAAATAATATTGTATCTTATGATAGATCACTATAATGTATCAGTTTAAAAAAACTTCAGAAATTTTTTGTTTTAAAAAATGAGGATATTTATTTTATTTATTCATAAACGACTATAAAGTATAATACGTAGAAATAAAATAAAACTTTGGTCTTAAGTATAATATATTTTTATAAAGAATATTGAGACATTTAGTAAACATATATATTTAAAAAAAAATTAATAAATCTATATTTGCTACACAGTATAATACGTACAATGTAAATAAGTATATATATATATATTATTTTTACCGAAACATAATTTATATATTATTTATTCTTATTTTACCCAAAGAAAATTTTATTTATTAAAATATATAACATTCAAAATTCAAGAGGACGTCACAACAATAATTTTCAATGTAAAAAACCAATCAGTAGGGGGATGAAAGCACTTCGCTCGATGGGTAGGATATTAGTGGTGGATATGAATATATTGAATTTGAAAGCAATGATAAATCATATCATTCTAAAAAAAAAAAGAACAATTCTGAGCAAAGCTTCGATGGATATACTTGATAAATACTGTAGGTTATACTAATAATAATATATAATAATATGATAACAACCTAACCTAATCCACGCATGAAAACATCATTAGCTACCATTAGACTACGTACGAGTGTTGAAAATTTTAAAATAATGAATCCACTAAAGAAAAATACTAAATGGTAATATCGCTAAATTTTAATTTGATACAACTATAAAACCAAGTCTGATCGCCAAATTCTGACTTCACCATTATTTTTTTTTGTTTAAAACACATATTTAAAAAAAAAAAATAAAATGCGAAAAATCGAATTCTCCTATGAAGTAGATAAGTTATACCTATTATGAATTAAATGTCTTAAAATTGAAAATTTCCATAAGTTGCCCAAAAATGGGGAAAATGTTCAAAAAAATGTTTGCCGTCACAATGTACGTACATATGTTTTTGAAAAAATGTCTGTTTTATAGGTCTATTATTTCCCCAAAATTCGAACACATTTCATACAAAAATAATACATATTATCGAAAAAAATTAAATGGCTATTAAAAATTATTGTATAGACCAATTTTTAAATTTTTTTTATGTGCGACTAGAATGACGTAATTTTAATACTTTATTAAATCTTTAGGTCTTGAAACCTAAAATTAAGACTATTATGAATTCAATGACTCAAAATTGAAAATTGATATAAATAGCTCAAAATTGAGAAAAAAAATTTTCTAAATTATTTTGCCTTCATGATATGTTAATATACGTATTTGGAGAAAATTTAAAAGTTTATAGATCCATTATTTCCTTAAAATTCGAATAAATTTCATACCGAAATGTTGAAAAAAATGTAATAAGTATTCAAAAAAAAATTTAAATGGCCATTAAAAAAAATTGTACTTTTTGTTTTTATAAAATGTTGTATATATCTAGAATGGCGTACTTTTAACACTAATAAATTTTTAGGTATTAAAAACTAAAATATAACTTCTTATGAATTAAAGGTCTCAAATTTAAACATTGCTATAAAAAGCCTAAAAATGGGTAAAAAATGATAAAAAATTATATAGTAATTATGAAGTTATGAAGAATTTTTACCACAATAGTGTTTATAAATTTTTATGCTAATTTTTTGATAGTTTTTTCTTACGTGTTTATCGAAAAAATTTACAAATCAAAATATGACCTCTTTAAAATACCAACTAGATGCAATTTGCTACTGAAAAATAGTGCTACATGTAATGATCGCTTCTTCTTATAGATTTTTTGGGTACGAATATAAAAAATAAATATAAATAAAAACACATGATTGTAAAATCAATACATTCCTCGCTTTTCTCAGAATCTAGAAATTCCTTAAAAAACAATACATTAATAATTTTTAATGTTTCACATTTTTTTTTTTATATATATATATATATATTAGGACGCCGGTAGAACATAGACAATTTTTTTACAATATTGTGTCAAAATTTGGTTACTTAGTTAAAACTACAGGCCGAAAACACATTTTTCTTTTAAAACGGTTTTATTAACAAATATCGTGATCGCAAAACAGTAAAAAGTAGTACTTACACGGACCTGTTTTCAAATTACTATTAAAATGCACATGAATATTTTTAAATTATTCTACCTACACTGCATCGATTTCCGTGTATTTCTAGTTTTGCGATTCTTTCTGCGCTATAATAGTCATAAGAATATAATTCCAACGGTATACATTTCGATTCAGAACCCAGTGACACGTCCTTTTAATCCGAAAAAAATTCGTAAAAAAATTTTACTCTTGTACAAATTAGATGGGTGAATGGATCTCCTAAGGGATTTTTAACCGCTATTGTTCAAACTATTCGAATATCTCTATACACTCTTCTCGGACATGTAGGCCATTATAGTTCATAAGCGTTATTATTGCTGATACTGAATGGGGACTGATTGTCGATTTTGAACAGATTTATTTGACCGTTCTAAAATTAAGAATACGGGAAAACATTCATATTCTACTAATAAAATGTATTTTTTTTTTTTTTTTTAAATAAAAAACGAGTAAAAAAAAATTGTACGATACCTTGATAAATAACATTGGGCACGATGCCTTTCCGGGTGTCGTACAAACTATGAACGACGTCCAACGTTACGTCCTCGGACGATGGATCGTCGTAATCCCCGTACTCGAATTGAAATCCTTTGGTAGTCTCGAACTCAAAATCAATGTCGGGCTGGGTGCCCTCATTCTGTACGTTGTGGTCATGTCGAATTTTTCGAATCGCGTATTTCCGACTGCCGGAACACAGTACTGCCAGCAATAGTATACCAAAACATGTCAAAACCGGAGTGATTGTCATAATATTTCGTATATCCTGGTGTTATTTTATAACAATCAGTTATTTATTCTATTTATTCGATTTCATTTTTTGTTCCGCGGTTCCAGCTCGTGACATGATTGATTGTCTTCATCATCTTCGGCGTCCATACTCTGCAGAAAATGCACAAAAAATCAATATTGAATAACATTTTCAAACTTTGTATATATGTATTATTCAAACGAATGACGAGTATTCGGGCGGAAAAAGCACAGCTAAATACAATAAAAAAATACACGACGGATGTTTTATAAAAATTCCATGTATAGATGCAGTGTGTTCACGTTGGAAATACTCTTGGTATATATCTCTTCGATTTTAATAAAACGCTTCTAAATTAGAATTATGCTTATTTTTTATGTACGACTAATGAATATAAAAATTAAGGTATTTCTATCATTTTAGATTTTAGATTTAAGATGTGTGCACGTGAATTACAGTTTTTAATATTCAAATATAATTTTAAGAATATAAAATCATTACAGACGCCCATATACACGAAAAATGATAGCAAATTCAAAATTCAAATTGCTATAACTTAGCCAACCTTAAATATAGAAAATGTATTCAAATGAAAATAGAATTATACATATAGATTATGAAAAAAATAATCCAATACCAAAAATAAGTGATATAAAAATTAAATCATAAAAAATACAAAAATGAGAAACAAAAGTCATTATACAAATTGGTTTGAATCTCAGCGGGATATAGAGTATAACCAGACTCCTCCAATTATTTCAAACACTTTTTACATACAATTTTCTTGTAATAAGAAGTGTGCTATTGTTTTTAAAATTAACTTTAAAAAAAAAAAAAAATGGTTTTATTTTTATCTGATTCATCGTTAGTAAAATTGCCAAATATATTTTCAATTATTTACAAAATTGAATAATCTATTTTTAATATACGTCAATTAAATTTTACTCAGTCGAAACAAATCGTATTCATAAAAACAAATATTTATATGATTTTTTTTTTTTTTTAGTTTTTTGTTTAAAGACAACAAACTGCATATATAGGTATATATAATTTATTATCGATTTTGAATTTGTCTAGTTTAATATAAATCAGGGCTTGAAATCGGTTATAAGCCTTTTTTTTTTGAGAACTGAAGACTGTTTCCCGGTTTTATTCTTAAATCTAAGAAGCGGTCATCAGTAACCGGTAACCGAAAATTATATTTAGGGGTTTTAAATTTACTGGTAATCATTTTATGGCATTACCGATAATGGTAACAAAACCTATGTTGAAAGTAAAAAAAAAACCACAAAACATTTTCTAAGGTGCAAAAAAAAAAATCATTATTTATATATTATTATATTATTAATACTATTTGTTTTGTTTATCACGCCTTCATTATTTTCACTTAGTATTTTTATTTATAAAACAATTCAATCGTTATTTTATAATAGGTACCTATTATTGTATAATAATATGACATTTAATTGTATGGGTATATTTTAATAGTAGGTATATATATATAATATGTATACATATAATACCTATAATTGCTTCGACAGGTTAGGTTAGGTTATAAATTGTATCTTGGGGAAATTTTCAATAATAAAACATAATATATTAAACTTAGATATTAGTTTTACACAAAATATATATTAATGAATTTGTTTCGTATAATAATAGAAAAAAAAACAACTATATATAGCCCGCAATAATTTTAAATTTCAAAATTTGCCCCTCTAGTTACTTTGAGTTGCCCATCACTGATATAGTATATGGTACATTACATTATGCTCTTGGGTCGTCAGTCGTCACTAATGATTGATAGCTGTTTATAGCTGGTGTAATAAAATTAAATTTAAGATAACAAAAATTGAAAAATAGTCGTCAATGTTGTTTATTGTTATTGTTTTCTATTTCCGGTGAATTGTCATATTATGGTATTCACTATTCTGTGTGCTAAACGTGAATTATATGCATTAAATCAGCTGATCGACTTATTGCCGATTGTTTAAAGTATGGACATATTATATAAGTTAGGTTAGGTACGTACAAAGTACATAGATTATACGACGTGTATATTATTATATATACATTAGTCCGTGGCTAAAAGAAATACTGAAGTGACAGCAGGCACGATTGTGAAAAAATCGTTGTTTGCGACCATTATTTTATAATTATCATGAATTCTTTGTAACTGTGTTATTTGCGATCGCGACGAAGCTTGCTTTATCATAGGATTTATTTTCTACATAATTTTAATAATCTAACATAAGGACATAAGGATCGGAAAGCAGAGACCTAAAAGTTGGACGGCGAATAGTCCATAAATATTATAAATGTTTGTCAAGAGTCTATTCAAATTATTTTGCCGGTTCTCAAAATGTTTTAGCTCCTAACGGATCTGATTACCGCTATTTTCGTAAGCGGTTTTAAGCCCCGATATAAATAGAAGAATGAAAAATATATAAAATATGCAAATATAATATGTATATTTATTTAGTGTCTATCGACAAATTCACACGCAATCCAGATGTATTTAATTATGATCTTGTCGTGAAAAATGTTAATAAAACTTAAAGTAAACCGTTCCTTATACTTTCATCTAGACTATCATAAATACATTCAGTTATATTAAATACATTATGATGTCATAAAACACGTTTACAAGTACAGTTCCTCTCTTATGGTAATTACCTACATAAGAATAAAAACATAAGCGAAATATGATAGAAAGAAATATTTACAATATCCGAATGTAAATCTTTTTTTAGCTAAAACAATTTTTAAAAAAAATGTTTTAAATCGAAATGTTTTAAAAATTTACGGTTGTTAATAACACATTTTAAACGTTTAAATATGTATATAAAAGAATTACGTACATTTGGATATAGTTAAGGTTCTAATTTTTTATGTAGAGACGTTATTATTTATTTTGTCTATACATATTTTAATGTAGTTTAATAGATATATATTGAAATTTTCTCCTATCATGGTTGTCACGATACTTCGTAATAATTTTTTTATATTAACTTTTTTAAACAAATAAGTAAGGAACGAAAATACTTTTTAAAGTGATTTAAAAATTAAACACCTATTTACGAATATATAAACAACAATGTCATCGGACTTTTGCAAAATATATGTAATTTAAAAAAAAAAAAAAGGTTTTTTGTACATATTATTTTGAACTATTTTATTATTATATAAGAATTATCATTTTATTATATATATATATTACCTCTAAAACCATTTGAAAATTTATTTTTATTTATTTTTCGTAAACATGTTTTATTATACAAATGTCATGAATACACAACAATAAAAAGTGGTACGAATATGGAAGTATTTTTAGATTACTTTCAAAATGTATTTCAACATTTTTCAATTGTTAAATTTTAATTTTTTCAAAAATATGCCTATGGAAGACACTCTTAAAAATGAATGGTGTGGCGTTTTCTTAAAATGTCCCAACTAAGAATCGAATATATGACTTGTTTAATGTAATTGTTCTATTATAATCTGTAATATTTATAAACATCTAAGTAATTAATTCAAAATGTATTCTTTATTATCTAAACATATAAACCATTGACGTAGGTATAATATATGTATAAATTTATATAGTACAAATAAATAACACTGACGATTTGTATTTTATTCGTTGTGGTCGACACGCATGCATCAGAATTGCATACACAACGCGCCGTGTAATCCATCTAATATTCTAAACCAGTGATTCCCAACTGGTTTTCCGCGGAACCCAAAGGTTCCGTGAGCCGGGACCAAGGGTACCGTGAGAAATTTTGGAAAATATAAATTGATTAATAATATTTATGATTTAAATTATGAATCAAACATAGGATAGCTTCTCTTCTCGCTAGAACGTTTCCTTATCTTATAATAAAATATTTGTTATATAACTTACTATATAACTTACTTGAATTCGACTTTCAGGGATAACTTCAAATTTAAGAACAGTAATGAAGAAAACTATGGAAAGATTCTAATCTTAACATTAAAATGTATTTTAGAGATAATGAGAAATATACATTCACTATTAGCTCTGATTTATGAATTAATAATATTGTAATAATGATAAACAAAATAAAACTTTAAAAATCGTCCTTGCTGTTGTTTTTTTATAAAATAATTTCATGAAAATATAATGGGGGTTCCACAGAATTTTTAATTTCCTACAAAGGTTCCGTGAGTAAAAGAAGTTGGGAATCACTGTTCTAAACAACAGTATGGTCTGTCGACGAACAGTATATGTGACGTGTCCATGGACACTAATAAGAAATTACATGCCCTATTATGATATTTTTGAAATTTATCTCAGTTTGGTTTTTCAACAACTGTTACATTATGCCTTTATAGTGACACTGTTTTTAGTCAAAATTCGTGTAATATTAATAATAAGTATGGCTTACAACCAATCAAATTACACGGTTACTAACGAACAGTGTCACCATTAGGTAACGTATAGTTTATAAATCTAAAAATGTTTGCAAGATTACCGTACTATAATACATTTTCAAAAAGTCAGACATATGATTATTACAGTCTACCCGAGAGTGTCCATTCTGGTATAACGTGTTCCGTGGTAATAATAAAATAATATATCATATTAGTTATTAATTTCGATATTCGTATATGCATGTACCGAATAACATACATTATGATTATTCGTTTTAAACGTGAATGGAATAAAATTTAGATCATAACAACCGCAATAATAATAAATTAAAGCAGGTAATAAACTAAATCTAAAATGCGTTTCTTTTGTCGATTGTTTTGGGACGATTTAACTCGCATCTATCCGTTAAATGTTAATTAAAACAACGTTGATCGCCTGATGATAATATGCACGATTATGTTAAATTATGAACAAAAATCCTCGCATTAAATATTTGTATAAAATACTTTTATACAAACAAATAAATAAGAGTACATTTTGGGAATATAGGACGAATATGGGACGAGTGCATTATTTTCCTAACCATATAAATCTTTTATTTTTAAATAAAGAAAATTATTCAATGGTGTGTTCCCAAAGTATACTTTAGTGGAAACCCCTAATATCTAATATAGTACCGAACAAATTAAATCAGCATAGTCTTGTTATTAGCAGTGGCATACTAACGATAGATCCCTCTTGACAGTATTTTTTTACAATTTTCTACCTGCCTTAAAGATATAAAGGGATAGTTATTGTAAAAAAAAAAAAATATATTTTTCATCAACTATATTTTCTTTTGGTGATAACCATGATTCGAAGCAATTATACATAATATTCCAACTACTGTGGAAATTGTGAGATAAATATATTTTAGATATAATAAATGCATGGTTGAAATTAAACCACGAATTTACAGTTATGAGGATAATATATATGTTTAATGTGTATTGTGATTTCCATTTTGCCACTAATTTTTCTCAATGATTTCCATTTCATAACAGTAAGAGACTATTTAACGTTCAGAACTGTTCAAAAAAATATAAATACCTAATATTTTAAATTATAAATACAGTGTTTAATCAGTTTTACATGTTTTATTTTTTATTGTTGAGTTAGTATTAAGTGATAAACGTATTTATTAACGGAGCGAGGAATGTATTAGCTTTACAATGATGTGTTTTTTTTATGTTTAATAAAAATTTTTACTCGAAAAAGTGTTTCAACTATTACTACATTACACATTTTCTAGTAGAAAATTGCGTCTAGTTAGTATTTTTAAGAAATCAATTTTCTGAATAGTGTTTTAATGCGTAAGAACAAACTACCGAACACTATATAAAATATACGATTTCGTCAAAAACAATTATGTTTATATCTCTGTAATTTCGAAAATAATTGTCCAAGAGTCTTGAAATTTTCAAAAAATATGTAATGATGTATTTTACTAATATAAAAAAAATATAAACATTTTGAACTAGGTACTTAAAACGTTTATAAATTTTAAGGTATTTGTCGCATAAAATTGGTAATATTAAGATTTAGGACAGGAATTTTTTTTTTTTTAACTCTTACCAATTAGACACTTATTTTATTTTCATATTTATATTTTTTAAATTTTAGGCTATATTTGTGTAAATTTTAGGATTCAAAGTCAGAAGTAAAGCTACCAATGGCTCAATTTAAATATATATATATTCGTTCCCCCGCCTCATTGAGAATTCCTATGTACACTACTGTTTCTGACAATTTTCAGATTTATGCTACATATTCTGTGCCTTACAAATTGCGTGATTGCCTTGGTTTTCAATAACTTGATAAGTGATAACATAGTCTTTTCATTTTATTGTACAAATTCTGACAAACAACTTCACCATAATTTAATACATAAATCTTAGAATCATGAAAAATTACAAATATAAAATCAGTTATATCTACTATTATTTATAAAAAATTATAAGTTTATGTTTTTTTTTTTCTGACATCATTATATGTATAATAAATTTAATTTTCCAAGGATATTTCAGTGAATAGGTATATGAACGTATATATAACGAGATAAAAATGTATGTATGATGAGAATTAGACAAACCGAGAAGTGAATACAGTCGAAACCCTTTGAACGCGAGTACACAATGTATGTGGAAAGTAATAATTATAATAAAGGTTGTAAAAAGAAACAAACTAATATATGTGCACCAACTGGGAAAATAATAATAATCTAACGGAACATATAAACACGAATTATTAATGGAAAAACGAGTAATTTTCTATTCCAATGCACATTAAATTATTCGAAAATAGTATATTATATTATATAACATAGCTTATGAAACATTGTTTTGTCGATTGTTGGTACACAGTATTTGGAAGGAACTCATTTTAAACAGCATTTATTAAAAAAAATTTAAAAATAAAGTAGGAATATTACAAAGTATTTTTATCTTAGAAAATGAATTAAAATATTTCGTTTCTATTACCTACATAAAAACATGATAAATTAAAATAGGTATTGTAATCAAAATATCTCCATTCTTTATGTACATAGGTATAATTTTACAAGTAAAATATGGATAGTGTGAACATTTAGGCAATTTTATTAGATAATTTAGTAAAAACTATTTGATAAATATTACAGAATTATCAATTATAAGTTTTGTTATTTGTTGAAATATTTAAATAAATATGTAATAACGAGTATAAAATAATTATTATTTTTTTGTTTAAAAAAAAAAAAAAAAAGAACGAAACAAATTTATTTTTTTTAAATAAGAATCGAGAAACTAAATTGATTTTTTTCGAGAAACTTACCATTCACTGTCATTATATCTATACACTCCGTTGATATATTATGTTAACTAGTTTGAGTGCAACACTTACCGGGTACAAATAGTATTAAGTGAGACTACCTATAAGTTAAACACCTTTTAAGTGAGAACCTAGAATTTCCGTTTAAGTGTGACATCTTGTAAGTGTATTATTATTTTGAGTAATTTTTTTCATTATTAGAATCACTTTTGAGTTCGTATAACTCGATTTATGTATTTTATCGAATTCGTAATAGTCAGTAACCGAAGATTTCTAGAAATAATATTGTTATTTAATTAGCTTTAAAAATATTCCGCCCACAGTGGAAACGGGCGTTCGCTTTCTAGAAAATAGTAGTTCATCCCTAAAATATTTCGGATGAATAAGTTGATAAAGTGTGACAAAGATGAGAATGTTAAAATGGATGATTGGAGTGACTAGAGAGGAAAAAATAACGAATGAGTATATAAGAGGTAGTATAGGAGTAGCTACAATATAGTTGACAAAATGAGAGAGAATAGATTAAGATAGCTCGAGCGTGTATTAAGAAGGAAAGACACTGAGGCAGTAAGGTTAGGACATAAGGAATTGTATGTTAATGGAAAAGGGAGAGAGAGAAATCAAAAAAGAAGTAGGGAGTGATATAAGAAAGATGAATGTAAATTAAGAAGGTATGGGCGCTAGATTTAAGTGGAAATGTAGGACTAGGGTGGCCGTCCAATCTACATATAAAATAAATAATAAAACAAATAGTTGAAAGAGAGGGCGAAGGAGGAAAATAAGACGAAGAAAATTGACAAAATAAATAATCCGAAAATGTATCGAACTTACTATTCTCGGATTTTTATAATATTATATTTTTATATATAACGCACAATTTAATTAAATAATCGGATCTATAATAACCAGATACTTGGTACAATACGTAACTTAAACGAATGGAAAAAAAATTATGAAAAATATTAAATAATCTATAATATATATATAAAAAAAAAAAAAAAAAAAAATCGGATCGGTGGAGTGGAATTCGAACTGATGTACCCGTATCATAAGTTCGTAATCAAGATTATAAAGTGGTCAATGTTTCTCGTATTTAAACTATTCAGATAACGGACGACACCGTGTATCAACAGATAATTTACATATATTTGAAACGAACGTACCGGTCGGACGGAGATGATTGGTATACAGAGAAATGTTCAGTCGGCCGTTAAAACATTCGGGAAATACTAATCAGACGTCCACAGCATCAAAACACGTCGGGAAAGATCGCAAAAGCCAATATCGGAAGTTCAGAGTAATAAGACGACGTCACGAGAAAACGTAAAGTGATAACGAACGGACGTCGAGTTTGGTAACGCGTATTTTCTTCCCGGCATCGGAATCTTGAAGAATAGACGAGAATATGAACGACCAAAATGTGTAAATTCTCAAAATTACCGAAGAATAGTTCGAAAATGGTTAAGGAATACTTAAATAATAATAATACTGTTTGTTCATGGTAAAAACAATATTTGATGTTAGCATTTTATATACAAGATTCACTTAGGATGCTCAATCCACTTTTATCCATTAACCCGTGTACTTTTTTTTATAGAAAAATTTTCTCTGGATAACATGTATCAATTTTAACAAAATATGCTATAATCATTAGTGTCATATTATAAAGATTTGTAGGTTATTTCATATTATAAAAAAAAAATTCATAACTTTAAATATTGAAGACAGGTAAATAAAGGCAAATGAAGGTAATAGTTATAAAAATATTTAAATTTAATAAATTTTTTTTAAGAACTGTTGTTAATTTCATTATAATTTTGATTTGTTATTTATAAATACTAAAAGTTTTTAAATATGTAAAATATGCTAAGTCTATAATTTTCGTAAAAGTCCAGTCATTCAGTCACTACAGAATTGATACAATTTTTCTAAAAATTTTGACTTATGAAATCATATTGAATACCTAATGGTATTTTATTAATGTATTTAAATTTAATTAACTAAGGCTAGAATATTAAATTTTTTCAATTGTTTGAATATAAGCATTAAGTACTTTTAGTTTAACTAAATATTTCTGCAGATTAGGATTTATAATTATGTAGGTACCTAAAAAAGCCATAATCAATTTTTAAACCCAATATAAGTACCTAGTTACCGTATTAAGACACTTATATATTATTATTATTATTATCCATAATATACCTACAACTATACAAGTTAGATTAACTAAGAGATTACAATAGATCAAATTTGAATTTCGATACTTTAATAATACTTTACCATAAAACATCTTTAAGTTGACATGAAAAATCAAAGTATTGAATAATACATTCCAAAAATATTGCATTCAAAAATATGCATGATTAAAGAACAAAAATGAGGTGAAGTACATTGTGTGTGTGTGTGTGTGTGTGTGTGTGTATATATATATAATCGACTGTCATATTTTAACGGTTGAAACATAAAACGAACATTTCAAATTATGATTTATTACAATACATCATTTGCTATGGCTATTTATATTTCCTGTTTTTAAATTATATACCGTAGTCTGGCATCTATATATAATATGTCGCAGATCGCTATCGTTAGTTTATCATAAACATTTTGTTGGAAAAATAATGAATTTATTTTGTATAGTAAAAATCCAAATACTGATTTTTTGTAAAATATAGGATTATTCCTACTGTTTATACGTCAATGTCACCGAGTTATCACTTTGAAAAATCTAAAATGTCAACTCTAAACAATACTATACTTTATATAAGTATTAACAGATTTTTATTTTTAGTGTCAAAAATAATATAAACATATATACAGTCCACTATCGATGATTTGAAACTTTTGGTAATTCGAAGTAAATGCCGGTTACTTGAAAATCTCGCAGTGATTCGAAAATAAATAAACTCGGTAATTCGGAATAAAATCTTAGAGCAAACTATATATGCCAACATGCGACGATTCAAAGTTTCATCCACTCAACTCTCGGCAATTCGAAGTGTATTCACTAAACATGCATTTATATTATAAAATAAACTTGCATTTTTCATAACTCAGTAATTCAATTTTTTTTTTTTTTTTGCCCTCCCGATATTTCGAACCACTTATCAATTCGAACAATCAGTAATTCAAAATTTTTCATAAATCCCACCAAATTTGAATTATCGAGAGTCAACTTTACTACTTCATATTTAATTTTAATGACATATTTATATATTCAATTAATTTATTATTATTTATTTTAGTTAAAACTTAAAATTCATTATTCCAATAATTAATTTTATCTCCTAACGGTGCAAAATAGGAAATATATATATATATATATATAATATATAATATATAATATATATATACGAGTATAAATAATATATCCATAAATGTCATAACATTATAAAAAATTTAAAAAAGTCATTATGTTGTATAAATTGTAATAAAAGCACAATTAAGATAAAAAGTATGAAAAACGTCATTTTTTCATTTTACAGTGATACTAATTTTATTTTCAATGGAATATACTCTATATTTCGGACTTTACAAACAAAATATTGATTTAATTTAAAAATGAACAAATAATATCATTATTTTATTCTTTTTGCGAATAAAGCCAAAATGGTTTTTAAACTTGAATATTAGGAATTTTTTCTTGATTTAGTTTTTTATTGGCAGTGGATAAGAAGTTCTTAACTAGGGGCCCATAGATGAGTACTCAGTGGTTTATGAACTAACTCCAAAAAAGTTTTTGATAAAAATACATTATTTATAATTGGTATATTTTATTTATTAAATTATCCTAGGAATAGGTAAAATATGTTCCAAAAAGGTTATGATCGCATACTTTGTAAATTGTGACATAAATATTTTTGAAACATACATAATTAAATCAGTTACATACAAAATATGAAAAGTTTTATATCGTAAAAAAAATTCTACAAATACAACTTACTGATACTGAGTTTACAAGCACGTGCATTTACTTTCGCCAATAATGACTATTATATTGTCTGTGGTACGATGACAAAGGTCCTTTACCTTATTCGTACTAAAATTTTAAGTATAGTTATACATTTATAAGCAATATAAATTAAAAACATTAATATATATATATAACTATTTGTACTTATTATATTATAAACATTAGTTTAAATTTTCTGGATAAATGCGACTTAGGTATGATCAGATTTTTTTCCCTGTTAGTGAGTTATCTATAGCTCGTGAAAATTGGAGACTTGAAGGATTGTTATATTTAGGTCTCAAAATATAACGAATATTCTAAATTGTTCTGATTTGAATTCCTGAAGTATTTTTTTCAAACATTAAAAGTAGTATTTTTGAGTTATATTTTAATATGCGTATTTAGATATCTTGATATTTCCGAGATTGTCGAGATTGTTCGTGGATTTTATGGTACTTGAAGAATATTGTATTAATTTTTGTACCTAATTAAATTACTGATTCTCGAGCTGCATTATCGATTTCATTATAGTTTTTAATCTTCTGTTGGATTTCCAACATTTAAAATCTAGATTGCCCATTTTAGTGGTAAATTTTGTGTCTTAATATTTTCAGAAGATTTAGAGTGATTTTAAAATAATTTTGATATACATGTTTTTAATTTGGTATTTACATGATCCTATTTGTTATTTACGTATCCTAGTATATGAATAGATTTTATTTTGTAATAAACATGTTTCAGTTATTAACGCTATTAACTCTTTCTTATTATATATATTGTATAAATACATGAATAGTACATATCATGTTCCATACTAATATAATATGAGATTGACAAACTCTTATAGGTATATTTTCCATTATTTATTAACATTGTGTTAAAGACTATTTGTAAGTATAGTAATATTAGATGGTTTACCATAGCTTTGAAGTCAGGTATAAATTACGTTAGTCAAGTAAATACTGCACTATATAGTGTAATATTAGAGTTAGTAAAAAATAAATAATAGTAATATTTAAAATTGTTTGTGTGTTGTATTTTTTTTTGTTTTTGTGAGGGACGCTAGTTGGTAATAACTAGGGCCCGGATGTTAATGACTTTTGCATGTTTTTATTATTATTTTTTTTTTTAACGTCTTAGGTGATGCGTTTCTAGCTATAAATGTGTACGAATAACAAACGAATCCAATTAACTAATTTTTGTTTCGCATTTTTTGGCAATTTTTTACCTTATAGGGAATTTTTAGCCATATTAGTGTCAGTTTACGTAGTTTTAGGTCATTTTCAAAAATCGAAAATCACGAGTTACTATTATTTTTATTATTATTATTATTTAAATTATTTTACATAATATATATTTTTCACTTACAATTTTACATTTGTGCATAAATTTTAGTTTTAATAAAGTACGTACATTACACAATAAAAAGTTTGAGAAAAAAATTTTAAAGGTTTTTTTATGTTTTTAGATAATAAACTCAATTTTTAATTGCATTTTTGTAGGTTTTTAGTGTATTTTTTTGTATTTTTTAGGTCATAATTGCAATTTTTTTTTAGGGCATTTGTATAGATTTTTTAGGACATTAATATCCGGGCTCTAGTAATAACTAAGGTCTAACATATAGTTCTTTTAAATACTAAACTAACTAAGTAACTGGAAATATAGTTATAGCTGCATATGACATATTTGTAAGATAATCTCTGGGTTTTGTCGAAATAATATTTTTTCCACAACTGAGGGAACTATTTCTGCACTAGATTTTTGTATAGCCGTAGTTTCGGGATCTTAAATATTTATCTATCTTTCTTCTTTTATACATTGACATAAAGTAATAATCAATCACTATACTAAGTATAATAGTAATAGCTAATAATAACTAATATATTATTTAGTGGTGAATAGGGTGTCACACATACGATTTTCAGTGGTAAAAATATGAATACGAAAAATAAACAAAAATGCGTCTAAAAAATATTTTAGAATTAAATATCTATTATAAAAATTACAAAAAACAACGTTTAAGAGAGAACCTCATATTCTCGTCAGCCTTTTTGAAGTATCAACAAGATAGGTATGAAAAATTTACAGTGATATAAAAAAATTTTTAAATACGTTAACCTAAGATATGAGCTAAATAAATTAGAAAATCATAAAACTATTGTATACGATTATATTTAAAATATTGTCATTTATACATTTTATAATAGATGTTGTCATTTTAAAACTATATATAAATACTTTTTTGTTGTTTCTCGTAAACACATTTTTAAAAAAAATATCGGCATTACGCAATAGTAAAAATAAATAGCGTAACTGAGACTTATAACAACACTTATATAACACTTATAATACATTTTTCAATTTTAGATTTTCATTTATACCTTAAAATTTCTTATTGATGTAAACATCTTTAGCTATTATAGTAAGTTATAGTTATATAATACAGTTATATACATGTGTTATTATAAAATAAAAGAAGACTGTATACGTACTAATTATATATTATACAGTAGTTGATAACTCAAAAAATAAATAAATAAATAAAATGTAATCATTATTTGATTACACCCTTATAAGTAGGCTTTGAGTAATTACTGTTTATGCTTTTAGAATTATATTATAATTACTGCATAAAATCTTATTAGTACTAAAATAATGAAAACACTAATACTTAATACTTTTTTTTTTAATTTAAAATTTCCACAATTTTCAAAAATTGTAAGAATCTTTTCAGCAATAAAAAAAAAATGAAAACACTATGCTAATCCATAGAAAATGTAAATCCATCAAAGGCAAACAGTTTTTATTTATATTATATATATTTAACATTTTATTTTTCTTAGAAAATTCGTATGCTGTTGAACACATTTAAAAATCGACCTATGTAAACAATTCTTATATAAATAAGACATTTTGTGAGTAAGACATTTTTACATTGTAATTTTTAAACGACTACAATATTGTTTTTTTTTTTTTTGTAAGAATGTTACCGAGAACTTTTTTTTATATACTATAATAATATGTCACTGGATACAGCAATGAAGCTGCATATTTATTAACTTTAGTCAAAATGCATGTCGTTTGTTTTCCAAAAAATATTTTATAATATTGTAACCATATAAGACTTTGATTTTCATCACTTTTGCTTTTATTATTTTATTTAATGTATCTATTAGACGTTGCTTTCCTAGCTAAAAATGTGTTTCAACAGCATATATACAAATCGTCTTAACAGTTAACTATAATTCGTCGACATTATTAGATAATTCCTTATAATTTTAAATCACTCTTTATCATTTTCCACTAATTGAGGGAAAAATCACGATTTTAATTTATATTTTTTTTACTACAACGTAGCTGATATATTGACATTTAAAATTTGATATATTTTATGCATCCAATAACACAAAATTAAAACAAAACATGACTGTCACCGCTATCGGATATCGTAAATTGCACTTTTATAACTGCATAAAACCTCATCACGGTTTCTCTACAATGTCGAGTACTACATTAATTAATATATTTAAATTTTTTTTTGGTCATAAATGCATTTTTTTAGAATAATGTTTGTAGGTTTTTTGTATTAATATTCAGTTTATTAATTATAACTTTTCTATATAATATAAACTCTTCGAATTTATAATAGGTATACACGCATATGATATTAAATATTAAATTAATTATGAATAGGTATATTAAAAATTAAAATCGTGCACATTTTGCCGTTATTATCTCGCTGGAAAATTACAAAATATCGAACTTAATGGTTTATACTCCGTGATGAGCTTAAGTAAGATTATTTTAGTATGTATATATAGATATTTAACGTTTATTCGAATTCTATAGATATTAAATTGTGACTGTTATGCTACATCGAATCATATTTATGTTGCATTTTAAGTTATCCTATTAAAAAAATGTTGACTTATCTTTCGGTAATAATAGTAAATTCTAAGTTTGTGGTCTTTATGTGTTTATACACTGACGATGGCAACTCGATTATTGAAGTACGCATATATTTACATGAAGTAAAAGTAAACATTTTCACGGATTTGGTTTAGAAAAAAAAATTAACATAACACCGTTTTCCACAAGTGCTTATATATCACGAGTTATGTTACCATATACAATGCAATATAATATATACCTTTATATGCATAAATATCGATCGTTATCAATACAACTGTCAAAGTCACATTCACCGCACACATAATATTATATATACCACTAGTGTCGGCAATCACTAATTTATAGGTTACCCCATAATATAATATCGGCAGAATTTATACGCATTATTAATGTGTACCTACCTATATAGCTACACGAAATATTTGTGCAATAATATATATTTCAATAACTTTGTCAAATATATACACAAGAATTATAAGGGTTGACAGCGCAGTTATCGGGATTGCAATACAACAGTGTGTTCCATTTAAAAGAAAATACGAAATAATTCTCATACAGATGAACTATTAGATAGGGTTCCTTTCATAAAGACATAAATAGGTACCGTGGCCGAAACAATTGTATTTTTTTAACAAATTAGACAATTTTCATATTTTTAACCCTTGCAATATGCTTATTAAAAACTATTTTTTTTAAGTAATCTCTATGTTTGACACTAAATTTGAAACGGTTGAATTTATTTAAATACTCTTTTATGTATGAACTATGATTATAAATTCTAAATATCGAGTTATAGCAGTTTAAACTTGAAAAAAAAGCCGGTCAGTAGATTGTGGAAGCACTTCGCTCGTCGGGTGTCAGTATTGGTGGATGCACTTCGCTACTGGGCAGGGTACTTTTGGTGGATGTATTGAATTTG
>JAIPRL010006565.1:0-26773 GCA_025469235.1 Pemphigus obesinymphae
ATAAATAGCTCATGAAAACAACCAATGAAAACAGCGCCCCTTACGCCTGCCATTTTATTTCCTTTACGTGAAAAAACGTCATAGTGGGGGTATAGCTGCAATAACCTGGTATATTTCAACCATGAATTGAGTATAATAATATTTCTTGTTGTTAAATTTCGACGGCCCATCGTTGTATTTGGACTACAAAATGATAATAAACCAGTTTTTGTCGTCCGACTATCCTCCGTTCACGATACAACCCCCTGTCATAGTCGAATACGAATAACAATATTGAATTTATTGTTGGAAATCGTTTTCGTAATTTATTGACATTTGACAATATTATTATTTTTATTACACGATGCGACGTCGCGATCGCGTCTAAACGAACTCGTTTTACAAGTAGAAATATATTTTGTAGTTTCATTAGACAGTTTTAATTAATCTAAAAACATTTAAATGTATAGGTAATTAATTTTAACATCCCACAGGTTGGCATTAAACAATACACATTTAACTTTAAAAATACAAAAATGCTTATTCCTATATAATTTTTAGACTCCGTTAAGATTTGACTTGCGTTTTCAATAATGTTTTTTAACATTGATTTTTTTCAATATTGACTATTGAAATTTAATTTGATATAGGTATATAAGTAAATATTAAACACATGTCTATAAATATTTTTCTATTTAAAATAGAAATAATATTTTATAGACATAATATTATATTTATACGAATATTCAACTAATATTAAAAGTGGTAAAAATTAAACAAATTTGTTTTTTAAGTAGGTATCTTGATTCTAAGTGTACATCATACATCTAAAAACGTAAGATACAATAGTAAACAATAATTAAATAAAGTGAAAAATAAACTAAAATAATACGAGTACCTACCTATATTATAATACATTATTTTTTGTCATAATAATATCAGTAGATAAATAAATTAACTATAATAACTTTTACAATATTATAGAATTAATATGTTTATTAATGTATACAATAATATATTATTCTATTAATTGTGTTGTAATACTCTCAGTTTTGTAATCTGCTGGACAGCTTTATTGTATAATTCTATATGGTCCATTTAGGTACACCTGAAATATTATAGTTCAAAAGTCGGTTCCACACGGTGAGAGTAAAACGTGATAGTTACTATCACTAGAGAGAGTGTCCGCACGTTGATGATAGTTGAGTATGATAGTAAACATTTATAGTAAACAATATAGTAAATATTACAAAACTGTCAGTGATTATTATTTCACCGTGACTTATCCCAAGGATTACAATATCCAAGAATGCTAAAAAAAATGCTTTTGTCCCATAAATAGGAATATCTTTGGTATTCCTCCAAAAACTCCAAAATATTGAATTTGTTTTCCATTTTAAATATTTAAAGTGTAGGTAAATAAAGTGTAGGTACAAGTGTAATTTACAAACGAAAGTTTTGAACATAATTTGAATTTTTTTTCGGTAAATTGATAAAGATTAACAGTGGATAATATATTTCTACTCTCATGATAGTAAAACAAACCGCAATAGTATACATTTTCATGATGATAGTTGCTGTCACGAGAGTGACATAATGCATGCATGCATGCATGCATGATAGTGGGAGTGTCGCTCTCACGATAGTGCGATAGTCACTATCGCCGCCGTTCATACGATGATACTCTCACGATAGTAATTCTCACTATAACAACTATCACGTTTTACTCTCATCGTGTGGACCCAGCTTAAATAATAGTTCAATAATGTACAATTAATATTCTTTACAAGGCGATGATATAATTTTAAAGTTTATATTAAATTTTTTTTTTGGAAAATTCCAAAATTTCAAATATTATTTGTTTTATGTGTGTTATTAATTGAAATTGCTTTGATAATTTAAATCTTTCGAAGTAATGAAATTTTTTTTACATTCATTACAATTAAAATGGTTTAAACATTTGAATGCCAAATATCAGAGCATTTTTTAAGAAATTTTCACTGGGCGACAGTCAAAAATTTATCAAAATATACTTATACACTAGGATGACCTCCATTTTGCGGCATTGTCCTATTTTTGAGGATTGCATACCGTGTTTTCCTGACAAACTTTAAATGGTTAAGTTTTTGACCAGCTTTTGGAAGTGTGATCTAATTTTTGTTATCTACCATTTTTCTAAAAAGATTTGTTTGAAAATTTTCGATGACCTTTTTTTTTATATTTTCAAACCGATTTATGAAAATGTTGCTAAAAAATTATTACGATATTCACTAGTTTTTATTGTTTTTTTGTTTTTTTAATTTTCAAGCTATGGTCACCCTACTATACACTTATCAGATGGGGATTTTATGCTTGTACCTCATTGTTATTGAAAAAAAATATATAAACAATGGAAAAACTATGGAAGGGTATAATTATTACTAACATGTTATAATGTATAATATAATGTATATATATATATATATATATATATAAAGGAAGATTATAGTTATACTCTTAATTAAATTCATATTATTTTTCTAATCATCTTTTGAAAATAAGTAACCAAAAATAAAATGTAGTTCTAAATTTAGTTTTTGTTTCAATTATTATAAATAAGCAAGAATACATTATCTGTATAAAAAACGTTTAATTAATAAATGAACGTTTTTTGATTTTTGTATGTTTATAATGATACAGGCGTTTTTCTGTCATACACCAATATCAATAATTTATAATATCATCGTACAAAACTATTTTAATTTCAGCAATACTTTCTACGTCATCACTCACTCTCTTACAGACATAATTATGTCCATTAGGGTTGTATAGATTTAATAATTTGTTGGTATAATAACACTTAATTAATCATCAACAGGTCCGATATAAAAAAATTACTCTGCATCTATACGGTGTCAATATTAAAAAAGGGCACAGCTGTGATAAGCGATGAGCTGATTAATGATTATAAAAATAATCGACGGTCGAAACTCCAATCATGACGGCAACACAAATTAATAAAACAAATCTTAATACAAAGTCTCACGAGCGAGACTGAACATAATACCATAATATTTTTATTATCAGTAATAATTAGAAAAAATGCAACATAGACGATTTATAATTTTGAAGGGTGTGATGACATTTCTAGGTTTATTAGTATACACGTGAGCATGTACACATATATTATACATTCACATACATTATACATATATACTTATTTTTAACATACATATAGTTTCGCCGTACCTACTTCACGTACTTGAATAAACTTCTATGAATTTCTATGGATTCACATTTTAAATGATTGTGCAATCTCACATGCGTAATTTACACCAAACAGAGTTTAAATTTATCAAAATTTGTGTAATAATATAGTAAAAATACAATAATACATTAAAAAAAAATGTAAAACTAAATAAAATGTGTTGAATAGGTTACTCATTCAGTTATTCAAGAATCATAAGGACTAATAACTAAATCCTAGACATCCCTGTACGACTCTATTTTTTTAAAGCAATCAACTCGATAACTTGTATTATCTCATTATATTAAAACTTAAAATATTATTTTTGATTTATGAACATAATTTGTAAAAAAACACATATTCAAAATATAATAGCATTATTAATTACCGTATTATATATAGTAACGGTATTGTGAATTTTACCATGAAAGAAAAGGATTGACAGCTAAATAAACATATTTGGCCAATGAAATGTACGATTATTCTGCAATACAAATAAAATAACAATCCATCTACAGACCAACTATTGCACGATTAATTATTAAATGAGTTTGAAACCTCATAAACTGTTGACATTAACCTATAAATTGAACTGCTTGCTAGTTTATATCCAATGTAAATAAAATAAAAACTACCCTGATTTATATTTCGGTTAATTTGCATTTAACTAATATTAGATGGAAATCGAGAGGTTCCCTTCTTCTAAAATATTAAATCCCTTCTATTAATAGTACACATAAACATAAAATTTAAAGTTACATTTATAATTTTCATACTATAGACCAGAGGTATTTAAACGTTTTCATCCCCCGGCTTCTTTGGCTCTTCACAACATTTTGAAGGCTCTCAATCAGGGCCATCTCAATTACATTTAATTAAGAAGATACAATTTTCAAATTTTTTTGACCACTTATTTATTTATATTTTATTATTAGGTTATTGGATTTCAATTTATTGGATTCAGGGACGGGCAAAGATGGCACTTGCCCACCCCCCAAACCATTTAAATATTGTATTTTACTATACTTTATATGATTTATTATGTAATATATCATGAAATAATCTTAATATGATGTAAAGTTTTAAGTTTTTACCCTCCTTCCCCAAATAAAAATCTAGCTATAGTTCCATCACTGTTATCAGTAATTCACAAAAAAAAAGTACTTAAAAATGTATTTTGATCTATATCTATAGCTTCCTTGATAATTAATTTAAATTAAAAATATTTAATTATTTTAAAAGAAGTATCTCTTAACTGTACTTTCTCAAAAATATGTAAAAAAAATGTCTGTAATGACCAGAAAATGTTTGAGAAAATTCCCCCCGGTTGAAAAACTTTGGACAGATTGTGTGGGAAGCGATGTCCTCCCATAGTTTGCTTGCTTCTTTTTAATTTGTTCCGGAATGCTAATATATTAACTAAGCCCAGATTCTGCCCTAATTTTTTTTCCCAATTAAACTACTGTTTTTATGTATATTGCATTTGTAATGTTATTCTCTACTATCAAGACAAACTTACTTATAGGAATAAAATAAAACAAGTTACTTATTAGTTATTTTTTATTATTTACAAGGTTATAGAGTACTTTTTTTCTATTTTAAAAAAATAGTAAAGTTAATAGTAAACTATTAATTAATAGTTAACTCAGTTTTGTACATTTCTATCGTTCTATATGTATGCATTACCTAGAGTCTGCATAAGAAACTCCATAAGTATAGCACCTATAAGAAAATTATTTACATAATTACTGTGTTATATACTCAATTATGTTGTTAATAAAAAATATTTTGTAATTCTAAAATATTACATTTGGGCTTTACAAGCCCTGACATTTATTTTGATATTTTAAAAGTATACAATTATTATTATTATTATGTAAACTATGATTACCTGCTACTAATACGCTATCAATAATGATAGGCCAAATCCACAGCATCTTGAGTTGAAAAACTTTCACAATCCACTACTCTGCATTTTTCTTCCTCGTTTAGGCCTTCGAAACAGAACTGATAGTGAGATTCGCCACGCATCTTGGCATAGTACATGTGACAGTAGGTACACTTGGAGACCATATTATATATTTGAGCGTCCCTAACGTGAAAATAACATCGCTCATTGTGGTGTAACTTCCATGACAAATTTTTAGGTTTTATATCTCGAAAACAGTTTACGCATATGTTGTACGTGGTTTTATCAATACTGACAATTTCAACATACACGCTTAAAAAAACTAATGAAAAATCGTGTTTTATGCATATTTCCGTTAACACAATGGTTGGTATTGTGTGACAAAAATTACGAACTAATGTCCAATCTAAAAACGGTGTTAAGTTAAAATTTTCGGTAGAAAGGTCGCGAACTTCTTTTACTTTCGATACCTGTTTAACTTGTCTGGGCGATGCCATGATGCTTTTGCTGTTTCTTCTACTATTAGGCACTGAAGTCATCGTTAATGCATACATTGACTGCGAATGAACCAATGATTCAAATCATTGTTCATTTCGGGTATAGATCTAGAAATCTTGTTCCATTAACATTGTTGGTGACGACGACAAATATGACAATACTAATTAATAAAAATAATACTAATGACTTACATATAGTTGGCTAAGAAAATATAGGTACTCGATAATGACCAATTGTTATCATTAAAGTGATTAAGAACAGAATTAATTGTATTATAAGTGCCAGAATGCGGGAAATTGCTTCCATTATTAGGCCCCTGGCATCACTAATTTTATAAATTCCATAAAATATTGAATCAATCACATAAATACACGAGTAGGAATGTGCCAGTCACCATAATTAATATTCTACAACTACCAGGCATACTGTTAGGACTTCTTAAGACCGTAGTTGAACCTAATTGGAAGAATTTTCATTTTCACTATAAAATGTATGTTCGTTTTCAACATTGTTTATATCAAAGTTATTATTAATATAATTACTTATACAAAAAAATATAATTTTAAACCCGTAAGCTACAGGCCTCAAAAATATTTGTTTTATTGTTATTTGAGTGCTTGTCGCACAATGACATATTTGGGAGAGTTGAAGTAGGGGACATTTCCTAAGACTGGGGTAAAATATGGCGTGTTTTTGTCCACGGATATTCGTCACAAATCGCCATACAATGCTATACATAACGTTTTCACTCGGCGACATTCCTTCGTTTCATTTTTACAATATTTTAAAATACTTTGTGTCAGCATAATATGCCATAATTATTGTATAAAATGTAGTTACACAATACATACATACATACATACATACATACATACATACATACATACATACATATATACATAAACTGTCATTATTCTATTATTTCATTATATAATTTCCCATTTCCATGTGGTAAAAACATAGATAGTAAAATATATATATTTATATAATTTATTATTATTATTATTATTATGTATAAATATTATCTATGGGTAAAAACGTATTTAATACTTATCATTGGTGTTCTGTGGCAGTACTATAGCATATATTTCTGTTTTTTCTATACTTATGATACTACGATACTCTATAGTCTATACAATACGTAATCGGAAAAAACCGGGGTAGTAGGTATATTATAAGGTAGGTTGGTACCTATAAACAACGTTTACAAAATTATTTACAACATATAAAAACCTAAATACAATTTAGGTATTTAGGTACAAATAAGTTCAGAATACGTGTCGTTGAAATATACAATTTAGATGAGTACATAATTAAACTTGTCATATTATAATATAATAAATAGTTGGTACATAACAACTATATAAAATACGATAATTCAGTATTAATAATTTTATTACATACACTACATAGGTAGGTATATAATAATAGTATAAAATAATTTAATTTATATTAAATTAAAATTCATTTAATAATAAATATTTGTAGTAGTAGGTATCTGCATAATAAACCAATACCTATACAAAATTATTGTATTATCAAATACAATATAAAAACGCGACGGATATTCGTTGTAGTATAGCCGTATCTCATACAACTATATAGGAAATGTGGGATTTGCGATTTTATTACTTTGACGTTCAGACGATAATTTGCAGTCCGACTGCGTTTTTCCGTAGCGTCCAAATCACGATGGATTGTTATCACCATGTATAGCCGCTCTAATATAAATCAATGTAATTTCAAAAACAAAATTTGCGACGGAAAAACACCGTGTATAGCCTCAGCCTAAAGCAGCACATACCTATTTGAGAGCAGGACATTTTTAAAAGTAATTGAATAATATTAATAAAATTTTGGTTCTTTCAGTTATCTGCCATCCATATTTTTTGAATATTTTTTCCTCGATTTCCTTATTATTATATAAAAAATATTAACTATAATATAATTAAAGAAGACAATTGAGGACAAAAGTCAAAATGATTTATTTGCGTATCCTTAAGATAGCACAATGATAACAAAGACGGCAAAATTAATCTGAAATATAACTATTTTTTTTTTAGAATATAACTGACATGGATAAAAGCTTAATAGATTGAAATCTATAGTAGATACATAACGTTGTATTACTTAGGTTTATAATAATAATTTATTTCATTATATTCTCTCTTAAATTATCATAGTAAATAATATAAATATTTAAACTAACGTTACATAAAATAAAAAGTACCTTCATCACTAATATTAATTCCATTATTAACTAATAATTAAAATGATAATATGATATTATATAAATTATGTGAAAACGTGACTGTTATTTACAAATTCGAATGAAGTACAAAATTAATTTGGTCAACTAATAAACGCTCCTAGGAAACGTATTATATAGAAGTCAGATGATGTTAGTTGATTTTATGTATTTAATAAGATCCTGGTAGACAATAAACCAAAAATGATCTATAGTTAATGATGATAAAATTTTGATGTATGCGGTTGAAGAGAAGCTTCAAGTGACCAGAAGATTTATCTATGCGTAAAATAACATAACTTTCAATGCATTCACATACTTCTAAATGTTCTAGAAATTTATGTTCTCTCCTTCGTGAACATTTTCGAAAATGATGTGCATGTTGGTTACCAGAAATTTTGTAATTCATATGTGGCCGGCTTTTCAATTATTTTATTCGTTATAAACACACACCACAGACGCCACAGAGTAGCCGCCGATAACAGCAACACTCCAATCGGTTAAATGATTAAAAATCATAACCTCGTCACTAATGAACAGGGCCAAATGAAGAGGGAGTTTGGAGGGTCGTGAAGGACCCTTCACTCAGAAAATTCTTTGGCAAAAACTAATTCAGTAGGCAACTATTCGGCAAAGTCAGTCGGTAAACTTCATAACCTTTTTTTTCTGCTTATTAAATCGGTAAAAAAAAATTGGTTGGTAACTTTTTGTTTATTTCATAATCCATATTAGATTATAGGAAAATTACGATTACAATTTATTTAAAGACTTCAGATAATAATATTTTAAATTACAATACATATGTATTTAGTAGGTCATGGACAAATTTCAATATTATTTAATATAGATATTATAAATTTATAATGTAGGTATTATTTTAAAAAATAATTGTCAATTTCTAACCCGCGATCCATTCATAATATTATATTCATATCGTATACCCGCACAATATTCTATTTCGTACAAATAAATTTCGGTCGGTAACATATATTAAAATATATAAAATAATATATGTCTTGTGAAAGTGATCATTTGAAAATTTTATTAATTTTATTTATACCTACTGCCTAGTAGTTAGAATCTGTAAGCCTAATCATAACCGTCATCATGACGTCTCACGAGTTTTTTTTATTATTAATTAATTTATTAGTTTTATTATTTTTATGACTTTTATAATATTAAGGCGGGAAATCATAATTCGAAAAAAACCTCGATTAAAACCTAAAAAAGATGTCAAATAATCTTTTACAGATTTAAAATCGGATCAGCCAAAATTTCACAATTTTATCACAACAAAAGCATTTTTTTATTCAAAAAATAATTATATATTACATAGATTTATGTTATTTATGTATAATATACCTATGGCTATGGCTATACACTTTTGACTATACAGTCACGAGTCGTTTGCGGTTGCAGACTATAGTGACGACGGGCAAAATTAATTTACTCTTATGAGCACGCTACATATTTTAAAGGAGTTTCGTATAGTCAATTTTTATGACATTTTTGAAAAAATGAAAATCCAACAATTTCAAAATGTTCAAATACATTTCTAAAGTAATTTTAAAATAATCCCGCGTCAGTAGGTGCCAAGTTTGTAAGTAAATACTGGAAAAAAAATGGTTTATACAAAACAAACGGAAAAGTATTAAGTGGTCTTGGATGTATAATATTTTAATAAAATGTGTACATGACAATATTTCAGAGACAAGTTAATTTTCTAAACTAAAGAAATAAAATAAAAATTTAATTCAAAAAATGTTTAATTAATATTTCAAAAATCTCCGATCAAGTTGTCTCTGAATTCTAGTTATTTTATATTTTATAAGAAATGATTTAACTAAAAAAAAAGTTTTTTAATTCCGTTTTCTTTGTTTTTTATGAACATATTATTACGATAGAAAATCGCCTTAAAAGACAGATGACTCAAAAGTGATAAGCGTATTTTGGGCATTAGATTGAATTGTAAGTACTAAAAGAAATAAATTTAATAGTAGCTTCAATAGTGGACAAAATCAGAGAAAATAGAATGAGAAATAGGGCATGTTTTAAAGAAGGAAGAGTGGAAGAAGCAGTATAATTAAAAAAAAACGAATTCGTATTGAATGAAAGGGTGGAAAAGGAAGACCGAACAATTGGGGGGATTTAATAGAGAGTGAAATTAGGTGGGTGGATGTGTTTAATTTATATTAATATATAATAATAATAATAATAACCATAATATAATACTGTCTATTGTAGTATAATATAATAAAAACAATTTAATTAAATTGAGTAATATCATGTTGGTTAATAGTTTTGTGAAGTTTACATTTTTACATAATTATATATGCATATCCGGACGAACATGAACTTTTTACATTTCGGTAATATATAAACACATCAATCACCCGGTTACATAAATTAAAACATAGGTATAAAAATAGGTAAAATAACCGTATTTAAAAGACACTAGGCGTATACTTAATTGGTATATATATATGCATATAGCATATAATATATATTATATAATAATTAGGTATATTATACATGTGTAACCACGCATGTATACGTGTATATACGTATCAAAAATGCAATAAAGTATATACAATATATATGTATTATGTACTTACGCATATGCAATGACCCCTAACCGGACCTTGCACGATTATAGAAGAGTAATCAGTAAATGCACTCACTAGAAGGTCGCAGACATTATAGACAAGAGCATCTACGCGTCAGTTAATATTTTAACTTATTAAACTTAACACTTCTCTAATTGAGATTTATTACCAATAAAATTGGTAATAGGTGTTTTAACTTCTGAATTTTTAGGTTCATCCAATGATAAAAATGAAAATTTACGAACCGGAACGTTATAAATATAGCATAAGCCTTTTTGTTTGTAAAATAAAGTTTTTTTTTTCCTTTTTATTTTTATTATAAACCAATTAACAACTATTAATATTAATTGGAATTATTTTAATTTTTTTCCAATAAATATAGGTGTTTAAATGTTTTACCATTTAACAATTAATTAAACGATTGAAATACTATTTGATATTCAAATTTTTCCCGGAAAATTAAACAATTTGTTAAATACAATAGTGATAACAAATGGAGGGAAATATATTTGATTCCTATTAATAAATACAATATTTCCAAAATGCTTTCTACGAGCTAAATTTCATATACCTACTTTCTTATAATTTATAATAAAGACCGGTTTAACTGGTTCTAAAAGAGTGGTTTTAAATAATCCGGAACATTTTCTTTTCGTCCTTCCATTTTTAAAACCTCGAATAATATAATTTTATTTATTTAAACAAAAATGGTGAAACAAGTTTATCATCACTAAATTGTATATTTTCTATTTTTCTCCATTTTGTATACGGGTAATTTTTTTGGATCTAGTACATTAAGACTGTCAAGTATTTCTGATTAATTATTTATGTTCTCTTGTTGATACTTTATATTTTGAGTTCACATTTCAATAGTTATAAATAATAGAATAAACACATTTTTCTTAATTTTTTTTTAATAAATAATATATTTTATTGTCTAGAATTCTTAAACAATAATTTTTACCAACTGAAATGGACACAAATGCTAATTTTACGAATCGAAACGCCGTTCCGGGGCGTTCCGTTTCATTTTGAGTCCTGGGTTCATCCAGATAAACCAAATGTCTGAACTAGCCAGGGGATCTATTCTCAAAATTACCGAATCTAATTGTCAAAAAAATTATTCGATTGACACTATTCGATATTGATTCATTCGATCAGAAATTTTCGATCAATCGTATTCTCAAACATCTATCGAATCCTGACAAATCGAATAAATTACTTTCGACATGGTTTTCGATTATCGAACTAAATTATTGTTTTTTCCATGACATTTTTAATTGTTATTAAATTTTATAGCGTTCAATCACTTATTATTGAATGTTATCACCAGTGTCGTAACTAGGACCATTTTATGGGGAATTATATGAATATTTGTCACAAGGCACAAAAAAAAAAAACAATTTTATTAGTATCTCATAAATTATAATAATAATTCCGGTTGTCTAAGTTTCTAGTCTCTAGTGCAGTCTTTATATTTAAATTATCAGTTGAAATTATTTCCTTCATTTACAATTCTTTTAATGTCACATGCTTGTTAATCTGTGGTTTGTAATGTTCAACAAACTTAATTCAAATCCTAAGAAAATTTTAATTATCTATTAAATTTATAAAATCTTGGTAAAAATAGTTTACGAAATACCTTATCTATTACCCATATTTAATATAAATAATATTAAAAAATGATGTAACAAATAATTTGTAGATATGACATACTTTCAAAAACTGATTTATGTTTTATATGCCGATCCTGTAGTTCGCTTATATAGCTATATGAAAACTGTATTTTATAATAATAAATTAAAATATATATACGCATTAAGCTGTTTCAGTGAAGTTAGCCATGCAATTAAAACAGATGAATTGGCTATTCATATATGTTTATTTGAATACGGTTAATTCATTTATGTTTTTTATTTCTATTTTTTCTTTCTTTTAGAATAACTACAGGGAATCGCCAAAAACTAGTCTTTTAATATTTGATGTGGACGAAATTATTCACAAAAATTAAAAAAAATATCGACCAAACAAATAAAAATTAAAAACCCGCAAAATTGGTATGCAATCACAGATTTTACCCAGGACTACACCTTATCAGTGTATTACTAAAGGGGGCGTTCAAGTATTACGTCAGCATATTTTTGGTCATTTTAGACCCCCTTCCCCCTTGTCAGCAATTGTCAGCAAATATCCGGAAACTCCCCCTAACTATTAAAAAAATAATACAAATTTCCGAATTTTATATGAATTAATTAAAAATAATTGAAAAATGTTGTTACATATTTTGAATTTTGTTTCACATATTTTGATAAATACATATAGTAATAAGTACATATTTTGATTTTGTTTTATTACCGCTGACGTCAGCATGGATCTGACCACCCCTCCCCCTTCATCCTCCTTGTCAATAAATGTAAGTACACGACAGATCCCCCTCTTTCTAGGCGATTACGTAATACTTGAACGCCCCTAAAAGCAAATTGCATCAATATCACAGAATCATATCATAAAATAATTATATCGTACTATGTTATCAGATTTTGATGGATAATCTCGGGCAGATAAATTGAGAAATTATAATTTGAATCACAATGTGTTTTACCTATAATTTACTTATATCGTTATCTGTATTACCTATATAGTGTATGCTATTATTTTCTGTAGAGTAAACGAATGACCAAAAATTTACAGAAAATATCGATAATATGAAATATGATTAATACTGAAATTATAAAACAAGTTAACACAGTCAAAAAAGGTGGTCTGGGGGTGATGTATCCCCCCCCCTAGTTACGCCACTGGTTATCACTAATAACAATAATATAAATGAAATACTTATAAGTATTAAGAGGCCGCAACACCAACGAAAAATCGACCTAAAAGCGTGACATAACTGTGGGAATTTGAAAAGTCGGATTTAAATTCTGAAAACTGTTTTGAATTCATCAGTTTGTATTCTAGGAATGAATCAAAGCGTTTATTTTTATTTTATTTTTTAGTCGTGTTATTCATCATTAAAAATCACAATTTTTAAACATTGATTTTATTTTAATCTGTAATAAAAAAGAAAAATGCCTCGATCGGTCCCTAGAAGACAGGCAGACACATTCAAATCTGTTTACAGATTGTAAATCCGACTTTCCATAGTTCCACAATTTTGTCACGCTTATTGGTCTTTTAGGTGGAAATTTCGTGATTACACAACAATAAAAAGTGATACGGGTACGGAGCTATTTTTAGATTAATTTTAAAATGTATATAAATATTCCTAAATTGTTAGATTTTTATTTTTCATGATATTTCTTAAAAATTGCCTATACAGAACCCCTTAAAAATCGCAGGTGTTGCGGCCTCTTGAGTAATAATTATTTATTATATTAAGAACAAAAACGTATACCTATATTTCAATTATATTAAAAGTTTAATGATATTTTGAATGGATTTCGGGCATCATGCTATTTATTAAAAATATATATATTCTCTTGGTTATAAGGAATATACAATGTTAGTACCTATACTAACTATATATACTATACATAGGTAATATGGGGAAAAAATGGTTTTTCGAAATTTTAAACTTTTAGCATGTAGGTAACTTTAAAACTAAGAGAAATAAATATAATATGTAGGTAACCATTTTTTTTTTGTATTGATAATATTATAATGAACAATATTTATTTATTTAAAATTATTTGCCGTATCATATTTATTAAGTTTAAACAATAATCACCGAAAAACCATTTTTAGTGGAAATCGAAACAGAAGATATTTTCGATTGAAAAAAAACCGTTTTCGATACCTTTGAGAATAGGCCCTCAGGTCCGGATCTATACATTATATAGTAATGAACGGGACATTCATGTTATAACTATGGTGACCATATACACTAATTTTCATAAGGTTTTATTTATTTTTTGATGTACTAGGTATTTTCCTAAATGATTTTGCGAAGTGCGTCTAAATGTACTAAATTTTGTCATCCTCAAATTTTAAATTATTTTATTGCCTTATTTTATAAAATGTCTCAGTAATAATTAATAACAAACAATATTATCTAATATTAGGTAACACATTTATGACCTATATTTTTAAATTTTACCCACAGATAAATAGTATATTTTAAGATACCTATACTGTATGGATAAAATAATTTTAATATTTTTGAGTACTTACCTAGTACACACTTTCTCATAAACAGTTTTATAATTATATAATATAATACCAGTATAAGGTTTTTTAAATCACGATAAAAAAAGTCGCGGTAAAATTCTTAATTTATAAATATAAAAATTTAGCAAATTATAAAATATAATTGCACTACACTTTACATATTTTTAATTAAATTTTTTTGATTAAGTACAAGTAATTTTCTAATTTACTTAATACGGATTTCGAACAGCAGGGTATATGTGTAAATAATATAAATAAAATATAAGAATAAAAATAGGTAACAATAATGATAACACAAAATAAAACTTCAAACTAAAAAATTTCATTATTCTGACCTAGGTCCTGTCCTTATATTATCACCAATTTTATTTTAAAATTCTTCAATAATATTTCATTACCAAATATTCTGTGATATAACGCTGGCAATCTGTTTTGTGTGGTATTTTGTTATTTTTTCTATTTCGTTCTCTCGTGCTACTGACAGCTAATTTAGTTCCATCATGCCATTCATCCCGGAAAATCCGGAACGTTACCAGTTTAGGAGGTCATGTCCCGGTTTCCCGAAGAATTCCATGCGGACTAGGTATTGATACCGAGTTTGAGAAAAATATTATAATGTCCCAAAATTAAAAATTTGATTAATATTACGTATTTTAAATTTTAAATTTGTATAAATAATATAAAAAATTATTAATATAGGTACTAGTTATTTTTTATACGAATAATGAACAATCTAGTTGTTATTTTTTTAATATTAAATCTGTAAAAACTATTTTTTGGGGAAATTTTACAGATTTCATAACATCCAAAATCGCTCCAATATTCGTTTTTTATGAATTTTACCATTCCCCTCTACCCAATACCTTTAAAATAAAAGCTTTGCAATTTTTATTTTATCAATATTTAGTTCTCAATTTGTGCGATGAAATTGGAAATTTTTTCGACATTCGGACCACCCCCCCCCCATTTTTTTTTATGATGTATACCATTTTTTAATTGTATGAATTAATTTTTTATGTTATTTCATAACCTAATTAACTACTTATTTTTAAATTAAATACATTACATTTTTAATGTAACTTAAGTTTTTTAAAGTATTTTTTACAAGACCATATGTATACATACGTATATTTAGCTCAACAAAATGGCATATTATAATATGTTTAGTATAATATTTTAGAAGTATATTTTTTTTTCTATAATATGTTATATTTTCGTCAGTTTTACACACGGGTTTGGTTGGTTCGACAACAATCTATTGTATTCGCTTTCCCGGCGATTGCATACCACAAACCATCTGGCATATGTGTTGTCCTCCACCTCCCCGTGATTTTTTCCCACAGAAATGTCCATGCACAATGTTTTACACGTGCAGCCATGCAGGCAGGGATGCTCAAAACACGTCCACCATAGACAACTAGAATTACAATTTAAACTTCTCCAAATACTTACCTACTTATTTTATAATTTTATAATTAATAGCATTAATGCCCAATTTTTATTGATCTCGAAATTAAAACAAAAGCTAATTACAAAACGGGCAAAAGTTTCGAGTCGTTATAATCAAAAAAAATTATTCGCTGTCGATTTTCGTCGAATACAGTTTGGCCACCACTATTCTACGGCCTATATTGTAGCAAGAACACAGCAGTCGTTCATTACTTGGCCGGTTGTTTTATTCTGTGGTTGTACTAAACAGTGATCGTTCATTCTGCGTATGCTGTCACCATTGGATGTACTTGTAATACTCCTCACTACTGGATCATCATATTTTCTTTTGCATCGTGTTGTGTGTAGGTATTATATTATTATATATTATTATAGCATTCGAAAATAATAAATACATTATTATAAATAATGTAGATAAATCAGGGGCGTGCTCAAGGAGAGAAGAGAAATATGATTTTGTCATATCCCCTATGGATCCATGGATTTTTTTCTTGGATTTCATCATAAATAAAATAATAATATTTTATATAATAAAATTCTTTAATTTTAGATTAATTTTATTACATTCCTAAGTATAATAAATTATAATTGTGAAAACTATGACATATGAACAATTATTGTATTGTATTCATTGTAATCAAATTTTCAAATCAATTTTTTTTTTTTTTGAAAGCGATTTTTTAATTTTTGGGAAAATATCCCCTCCTATTTTAAAATCCTAAGCACGCCACTGAATTAAATGTAACCGATGTGAACAAATTGCGCCCGTTACACAACTGATTAGTTCTTTGCCCACAATACAATTTCGAATGTAGAACATTCCCCTCCTGTGACATTTCCCCCTTGGTAGGACATCCCTCCCAAAAATATCAAATAAGTATATAAAATTAAAAACATACAATAAACAAATAATTAAAGTAATGGGAAACTATAATTAGTGGTCGGATTTATATTCTCTTAAAATTCTTAAAATTTTATGTTTTTATTTCATTTTAAATAGGCAATATATTCTCTTAATATTCTTTTAAAATGCCAGATATATGATATTTTGTGTCCTCAAAAATGCAAAAATGTTCTTTTAATATTCTCTAAAAAAATAAATTATAAATTAATTTAAACATTTACATTATGAACAAATTTTCAACCTTTTTCTTTTTTCATACCTCATTTAGACAACGAATAAATGGTAAATATTGAAATAATATTATAATAATATCTAAATAAGCAATAAACCGTTAATTAAATGTAAATATATTATAAAATGAAAAATGATTAATAAATGTAATTTGTTATAAGTTTTACCTACTTATAATTTTATATGTAAAGGTACATATAATTTTTATCTTAGAATTTTTAAAACTCCGTACTCTGCAATATGGATACGGAGAAAAAAATTATAATTCAGATATAGTTTTTAAGATATCTCCATGACTAAAAGGGTTATATATGATATATTTTAATTAGAAATTATTTGAGGGGAAAATGTCCTTCTAATTTTTTGAATGGGAGGGAAAAGTCCACCCTATGGTTCAAATACCGGAGGAAAAGGCACAGGTTGAAAATGTTCGTTTACCAATGTTCATAGGAATATTACATTATTTTACCGGACACCGTCATTTCCTCCCATTTTTTTCGTTTGTCTTTATTAAAAAAAAAAAAAAATGAAGATTGGAATTAGTTTTAATGACGTAGCTATAAGTTGAAGTGCCTTTGTGCCAAATAACATGTTTGCACCCCCTAATTTAATCAAAATATAAATGTATCACAAGTGTAACCCCTACGGTAACAACACCACTGCTCCGAAGTAGGTACCTATATGGTTTGAATGTTAAGAGGACGCTATACCAACAAATTTTGAATGAAAAACTTGCATTAGGATTTCTCATTTTTATTAACTTTCAAACATGTTAGAAATGTAAAATGAAAAAAAAAATATAGCTAACAAAATTATCTAGCTAAACTCATCTAGTCGATTTTTGGTATATACATTTTATGAGCAATTTATTAAAAAAATCAAAAAAAAAGATAATATTTTAACATCTTATCGTCTATTTTAAATGACATAAAAACATCAAATTTTAAGACTTTTAAGAGAATATAAATCCGATCTCTAATTATCGTTTAGATTCCCCCAATTACTAATTCACCGTAACAAAATGTTATCGCACCACTACCATTCGCCTTCTTGATCGTTTCCAGTCCATACTATCTTAGTTTATGACGGTAGGTACTAATAGTGTCTATTATGGTATAAACAATGATAACATCGCATGGCGACTTATTTTGTTATACCGGATTAATGTCCACTCCCTGCTATAGGTAGCATTACCTACTTATTTATTTTATTTGTATTTTTATGATATATAATGTAATATGGTATATATGTCTATATATTTTGTTTCAGACTGTTTCACTATAATGGGCTTTTTGTATTTTGTATTACTTTGTACTTTGACAACATGCAGCTTAGCATCTACATCTTCGGAACGTACAGACCGATACTTATCGATTTGCAGGGGTCATCTTTTAAACTTCATCAAATATGTTTGCTTGTTTGAAAAAAGTGAGTATAAGTCTGCTATCGTATAATATTATAGTATCTACATATGTTGGCATAGGTACTGTCGTAGGTAGATCTGTAAAGTAGGTACCTATTTAAAATACTTCTCTAGTTTGATTTTTGAAATACAATTTACAATAATGAATTATTTTTTTGCTATTTTTTATGTGACAATATACCTTGTACAATTGTTACAATATAACCTTGCGATTCGGTGTATTATATATTAATCATTATTGTACGTGTATCATATATATCAGTATATATATATATATCATGTATATCAGTATATAGGTATAGAGTATTTAATTTTTTCCATACAAACTTTGAGATTAACCTCATGTTAGTGAATCGAAAACCTATTTTAGGTCTGTGAATTCAGAATTTTTAAGGTTACTTACAGTACTTATTTAATTTAGTTTAAAATGAATTCCAAAACGAAATACGATCAACAAATCACGAGACTTACACGGACCTCCAAGACCCCTACTTTGAGATGTCACAGGATTTTGGCGATTTGTAGACGCCAACGTCATGCGGCGTATACTTCAATAATTGTGTGACAAAAATCAATATCAAAATAGAGGTTTTAGGGGAAAAAAATGTTATAGAATTATATATTATTATTATTATTATTAATAATAATTAATTAAATTTAATTAATATAATATATTATTAATTATATATTAATTATATTTTTTTTTATTATTAAAATGGTAATTTAAGGAAATATTATCTAATAAACTATAATATTGAATACTTATTAGATAAGTATTATAGTATTATATGTAATGTAAAAAATGAATTTTTCCAGTATAAAATGCAATTCACGTTTTCTATAAGCATATAATTAATCATATAAAACTGTTTTATAAGGTATTATATATTTTAATATTCTCTTTATCTTTTAATAAATAAAATTTCATTTAAGTCATTGCTTAAATGGTTCATGACTTAAGACATTTTCATTTTTATTACATTTTTCATTTAGTGTACAAAACAATTTACTCAAAAATTAAAAAAACTTTGATAATAATTTGTAATATAATAAATATTTTTTATTTCAGATAGCACTATTGATGAACATAACGTATTGTTCATAGATTGTTGTTTAAAGGATTGTACAGTGAAGCAAATCATGAACAGTTTCTGCCCGAGAGACAAGTAATTTAATATTTATAATAATAATAATAACAATAACAATATTTAATAATCAGTTTATTCATTATTATCTAATTACATTATTCACTTATAAATTATGAATAATAAGTTATAAATATTAGTTCTTTACATACCATATACTATATAATATCCCTTATATCATATCACATTTATGTTCAGTATGAAATATGAACTATGACATAGGTACATATATATTTTTTTAATTAAATTTAAATTGGGGGTTTTCGGTGATATATATAAAAATATTCAAATCAAACAAATATAAATAAAAATCATACTAAAAAATTTCTTTCAAATTATAATGTAAATTGACATAGGTATGACTAAATTTTTCCGTTGAACATTAGGTGCAAAATTAAACTAAATGACACTAGAAAATCAAGAAAAAATGTAACATATTTATGTAAGAATTATGCAACAAATATAGTGGGATTATTTATACATAGATCTCAAGCAGGAGAAATATGTTGTTTGTAATTTGATATCGTTATTATAAACAACTTTTTATATGACTTTTTATAGGATTAACATATTAATGTAACCACTCAATTTTTTTCAAAATTCTAAATTAATATAGCATAATATTTTTCGATTTCAATTTCAATCTCAATTTCATTTTGATTAAAAAAAAAATATGTTATACAGAACACAAATATCATATGAGAGATCAAACTTTTTTGCCATTGTTCTATAATGAATAATAAAAAGCATTATTAAAAAAACAACAGATAGGCACTCGTTTATAATCATTTATTTAGTGTAATATACACAGTGGTTGATATTTGGGGAGAATATGCAATCCTCCCGATTTTTTTGTATTGCCATTTTTCATCCACCCACTTATTTTATCAAAAAAAAAATGCATCTCCCTTAAAAATTATTACTTGCTCGTGAGCTTTAAATGTGGGAGAGTGATTAAAAACTATTAATTTTTGAAAATCATAGAATACAATTATATAGCAATTTAAAAGGTATTTATTAAACCAAAATTAATACCATATAGAAAAACGAAAATATAGATACGTTTTACAAAAACCGAAATTCACAAATGAATAAAATATATGTTTTATTTTAAAAATGTAAGCATCTATCTCTCATTTCACTAAACAGGTCATTCAAAATTGTTTTATTGAAATTTTCAGTTAATACGATACTGAATTTTTATCCTATTTATATTATAATAATACTAGCTTAAGTGCAACACCTGACGGGTGCAACTCCTTTTATGTGAGACTATTTGTAAGTTCAACACCTTTTGGGTGTGGCACCTTGAATTTGAAACTCCGATTGAGTGTGACACCTTGTACATTTATCTTTTATTGAGTACAACGTCTTATTAGTAGAATTACTTTTGCAATTCATATACATTAGTTTATGTATTATATCGGAATTCGGAAATAATATTGTAAATTAATTTTAAAAATATTCCGTCTACGGCGGACACTAGCGTTCACTTTCTACAAGATGCTCTAAAGTGTTTCCGACGAATAGGTTGACAAAATAAGTAATCCGAAAACTAGTCTAGCTTATTATTATCGGATTTCTATAAAAACTCGAACCTCGCTTGAGTGTAACAGATTATCCTCAACCTCGATATAAATTTGATCAAAATTTCAAGAAATATTTACCGTTAAATAAAATATTAGTATACATTTTCAAAAAAGTATAATATAATATAGTAGGTACCTACTACATATAAGAAGTCCTCGAATTTTTATATAACCATTGCCGTCAGGTCGATATGATCGAAAGTCCAACTAAACATCGTATATATGATAAAAGTTTGCAAGAATGTATCAATGTAAATTTAATTCAAGTTGTGAAAAATACTACGCAAGTCCTACAAATTCATTACTATGAGATATAAAATCTATAGTATATAGGTACATACCTATTCTATGAACCAGCGGGACAGACTTAAATTCTTAATACGGACTCGTCACAGGGTATTATATAACGCATAATTTGATTAAATAAAATAGGTAGGTAGTTACGAAATTTAATTAAAACAAACGAAAAAAAAAATTATAAGAAAATATATTACGATGATAAAAGTCACAAAAAAAAGTAGACAGAGTAGGATAATGACGTCGAGTCGGGAAACGCATTTTTCTTCTTATCGCCGAAAACTCGGAGAAAAAGTGAAAACGCAGAAGAACGAAAGGCGTAAAAATGTTTTAAACGACCGGAAAACAGTTTAAAAACGGTAATGGTACAGGAACACGCGTTAAACGGCGGCGAAAAAGGGTAGGGGAATTAAAGTTCTGTAACAGACTTTTCCCAATGAAAAAACGAGTAAAAGAAGTTTGCACTTTATATGTAAAATAATATACACCATTAATAAAAGACTAAATTAAATAAATAATAAAGAAATACAAAACTGTGCACGTGTCACGACCATACAGTAAATACACGTTAACGTATTCCATATTGTTCTGCAGTCCACATACATGTCGTGCGATTATTCATATCGCTCTGACGGCCATATCATTACGAAATTCCCCCTCCTATGTTTTTATTTTTTGATCGTGATTTGCATATAGTTATGACGGGCGATTTTCAACGTCACCCCAGCCCCCAGTGCCGAGCGCTGTTCAATACTCGATACCCCGCAGATAAATATAGGTACCTTTTCAACCGTGCTATTATTTATATAGGTATATTTTTGAACTCCGATTACCTCAGTGTTTTCATAACAATGGAAAAATATTTTTACGTTTGATAATGATATTTTGAAAATTCATTACAATGTAAATATAAATAATTGTTAATATTTAAATCAATATCTAACTTGTTAACATGTAATTTGTTACACAATTTAAGAGGGGGGGGGCGATCGCCCTGTCGCCTCTACATACGAGTCGCCACTGGTATTGCGTATTATTATTTATTTGTAATTTATTTAATTCAACTATAGTAATATGTGAAATAAAAGACGAGTAAATTTAAATACCTAAATCAGTTAAAATTTTTCCACTATGAGGTAACACATATATTAGCCATTCTCTAACCAACAAGGGGTATATGGAGAGAAATGTTTGATACTGTTTATATGGGTAGTAGAATAAATATTATTAATTTTATTACAGAAATAATGTAAATTGGTCTTAAAATATAAATATATTATATTATATTATATTAAAATAAATATTTGAATAGTTGAGAGAAAAGCAACGAAGAAAATGAAGAATAAAATACGTCCAACAGTTGCCCTTCAATCATTTTTGTATATTTTTCTGTCCCTCTATAATATACATTGCCTATATTATAAGCATATTTTTTATTTATATACCTATGTGTTTCTGTATCATATTTATATATTTATAGTGGTGCAAGTTAATTTTGTTTTTTAGTTTTTATGAATTTATAATGACTTAGATAGTGTACGGGCCGGGAGCGTAAGGCGATAATACGCGCGCCCGGACTACCAAAAATAATTCGCGTGCGCCTATTGCGTACTTATAATCTATAGAAAAAGGAGTAAATTAAATATTAAATAAAAAGTCGAGTTTTGGTAATTAATGTTGCTGTATAATAATTCAATATTAATGACAAACAAGGGATAATAATTCACAGCGACACAGATAAAGGTAAAAAAACAATAAATAAATACAAATTTGGCTGTTTACAAGGAATAAATAAATAAATAGCCCTCCTTCTGGCTCAACAGAAATAATAGGCAACTGCCTAAAACCTATATAAATTATTTAACAAACACACAAAATATAATACAAATAATATAATTGGTAACGGCGAAGTAACAATATGTAGAATTTTATTGATAAAAATATTATATAAATTGTTTATGCAGCTATTCGAGCTGTTATCCGGGTAGGTATATATGTATAATTATATTCGTACGCTATTCGCGCTGTACGAATATAAATACAGTAAGTACACAACTATTAGAGTTGGTATATAAAAATACAAAATTGACTATTAGAGTTGAAATTACAACAGCAAAAAAAAAACACTTTTCACGAATAATACTTCGTTACGACCTTTTGATTAGCGAAAAAAGGTAACAAACGACGACACCGGACGACTACAACAACGGGTGTGTGGTATCAACGATATATTATAATATAGGTACGGTATCATTTTAATTACCATTAATAACTCACGAAAACAGATATTGACAAGCTTATATAATAACTCACAATCAGTGCCGTAAAAAGCGCGGTGCACTGCACCAGGGCCCCACACTTTAGGGGGCCCCCAAATAATATAATTTACTACCTGCATAATTTTCAGATTCAGAGGGAAACGAGGAATTTTTAATGCATATTTAATTTTTTTTCTAGAAGAAAAATTCTTTTTGGGTAGATAAAGTCGAGTAAGAGTTTTGGTGTATTTTTGACAGAAAATTCGTTCTATAGTCCATTAAGTATACTTAGTTGCTCGGCAAAACCGGTCGCGTTCACGCATTGCTAGTTGCCACCTGTAAGTGTTTCCGATGTAGGTATATGCCTGAATTAATATATAATATCTATATATATTTCGTAAATAAAATCACATTGCCAAGAATAATAATTTATATTTATTGAGTATAAAGTACGAAATAGATACGGGCTCCGTATATACGGGTACTAACAACGAACTACTATTTACTAGGTGTGGTACCTAACCACGGCTTTTGGTAGTTTTTGGAAAGAATCTACGGTGAACGTCTTATCAGTGTTTTCGCACATCATTGTGTAACCGTTCTATATATAAAGCAGTAAATCCGCGTTGATTAAATAACGACGATGCGCGACGCACATTGATTCGCTAATACCTACCAAGTTTTCGACTGTGTATTATATATTTTATATTTTACCGTTATAGCGTTATAATAACAAATTGTGAATAATTGTAACTTAGTGTACCTACCTATTATAAAAATGTCATCTCAGGATAAAAAAATCTTAAGTGGAAGTCAAAAAAGGAAAAAAAGAAAGGAAATTCCAGATGAAATGGCCAAATTACCGAAAATTAATAATTTTTTTCGTTCAACCTCAACCTCTACAATTGACTCTGGAAAAGATAAGTGTTTAGTTGGTATATTTCTATAGAAATCTAAGTATATACATTTATTATTATTTAAGTATATTTTTGATTTAAACTGTCCGAGTGAGCGTAGCGACTCCACCTGGTCTCTAGGACCTAGGTGTGATCAAATATAATTTGAAATATACATTTAAAAGTCAAAAAATATAATATTGAAGTAGCAAATACTCGTGACTGTGGTGTTATCAATGTGCACCGCACGCATAATAAACGATAAATTCATGAACGTAAACAGTCCGCAACTTTCAAACTTTTCAAAGACCGTCCGACTAAATCTGATTTTACCATAATTATTTTCATCAAATATACTACATAGGTAGACAAAGGTTTAGACGTAGGTACAATGAAAAAAATCTGCCAAAATTCTTCTGTATTGAACTATAAAAGTATTTGAGTATAAATTTAAGTATTTTTTAAGACTATAATTAAAACAAATCTACATATTATATAATATATTATTTCATATTTACATGACTAATCTTAATATTACTTAGGTGCCTACCATTTTTATGACTTCAAGGCTATTTATATTTGACATATTATACTGCAGTAAAATTGTAATATAATATTGTATAGGTATATATCCAAAATGTAATGACAATTTGTTACAAGTGAACTTAGATAGTACCTACCTACCTATTTTAATTTTGTAAAAAGTACTTAAAGTACTTAAAGTATTTAAAATACTATACTATAATTGTATAGCAATCAAATAATTATTATTTGATTACTAGGCATAGTAAATAAATACTTTATAAGACTTTATTTAATAGGTATGTATTTTTATATAGATATGTGTCAAGATATGCACAATGATTTATCATACCAGTCACCTGAGAATCAAAAAGAAACTGAGCAGAATATAGATGATTCTAGTACAGGTAATTAATATAATCAAAATACATAACAATATATACATTTACAAATAAAAATTAAAGTGTTATTCAAAATAAGTAGGTACTTATTATACATTTTAACACTATAAAAATCATTAACATTGATAAAAAGTGTAAAAAATATTTGGTACAAAATATTTGAAAGTTAAAGATTTTTTCATTATAATATAGGTACTTACCTAGTTAAAAATATTGTTCTTTTGCAAATGCATAATATATTTTTTGAAAAATCATGTTAACATTCTTCAAAATTTGAATAAAATGGAGGTATAAAGGTATATTTTTATTACAGAATTGAATTTAGAGGCAAGTCACCCAACCGATAGAGGGATGTTTGAAAGTTTAATAAATGACAGTAATCTTAAAAGATCTATATTATTATATGGTCCTTGCCGACCATTGGTAGAATTCCCTGGTACTAATATAAGAGGAACGATAAGAAGATTTTCCTCTAATTATTATTACACATCTACAAAAATGGGTTGCTGTATTCCGAGGACATGGTTATGTTATTCTGTTATAATGGATAAAAGTTATTGTAAAACTTGCTGGCTTTTTGCTAATCGTCATAGTAGTAGTTTTACTTCTAAATGGATTGAGGGAATTGATGATTGGCAACATTTATCTCAAAAAATAAAAACTCATGAAAAGAATTCAATAATGCATTTAGAAGCTACTAAAGTTAAATCTGTTTGGGTAACAAATAGTACTATTGATAAAAATCTTGAAAACCAAATTTCAAATGAAGCAAAATTTTGGAGGGATGTTTTAACAAGGATTATAAAAATAATTTTAACATTAACTGCAGAAAATACAGCACTCCGAGGTAATGAATATACAAAATACTCTGAGGGTAATTTTCTTAGAACGGTTAAATTATTGGCTGAATTTGATCCTGTTCTTGAAACATTGTTAAATAATAAAGAATGTCATATTAAGTACTTGAGTCCAACTATTCAAAATGAACTAATTGGAATTTTAGGATCAAGTTTGCAAGAAAT
>JAIPRL010006566.1:0-26767 GCA_025469235.1 Pemphigus obesinymphae
TTTTACAATTTATTATAATAATAAAATACAATATATAATATTTTGTAATACAATATTACAAAAAAAAGCAGGAATAATAATAATAATACTGTAAAGAAAAAAAAAAAAAAATTATGAAAAATGATGAAATTTAAAAGACAAAGACAGCAAATGTAAGTATGACATCCTCTAAAATTATTTTATACATTTGATCATTTTTATTTAAATATAAAAATCTCAGAATCATAAAAAACCTTGGTATTTCTTATTTCAAAAAAGGGGTTCGGGTTCCGGTTTCGGTTCTTTTAAAATATTTAATAACGGTTCCGGTTTGGTTCCGGTTCCTAATATTTTAAGGGTTTTTAGGATTCGGAACCGGTTCTTTTCGGTTCGGTTCTAATCCCTGATAGTACATAGAGTTTTATAATTTTGCATTTCTAAAAAAAAAAATTCATTTTTATTTTGATTAATAATTGTTGCTCAATTTTGAGAATAGATTTGAATTCTTAGTATTTTAAGTCATAGATATAATCTATATACAAGGTTATGAATATAAAAATGTAATTGCAGTGATCAGTTAAAGTTGAACTTCTTAATTCGATATTCCACTTACTCCTTCACCTGACCTTACTTGTTTTTTTATTTTTATTTAATTGTAAGTTTATGATGTATTCCTGTTGTCTTTAAGTTTTGTGGAATCCAAGAGGTCCAACATTTTTTAATGTAATTATTTATCTCTAAAATTATCTATAGCTAAAAATAAAGAATTTTATATTACATGTTAACTATATTAAAATAAGACTAACAGTAGAAAGCTTTTAAATAAATATATATAACCAAAATAATATTTTTATCAATTATAAATGATTAGTTTTCATTAACAACCACTACATCGTAATTGGCAAAATTATGGTGATCTAAATTAAGTTCCATATTTTCTTCAGCAGTACCGTTTACTTCAGCAGTAGCATTTATTTTAACAGTGCCTATCATTTATTTCAGTTAGTAAATATAAATATAGAGATACTCGTAAATGGTAAATAAAAATTAACAAAAATCTTACTGGCATCACTATCGAATACAGAATGTAATCCTTCAACTGAAAGTTGTATGATATCATATAATTTATTCTCCACTTCACTAGTACTTCTATTAATAATTTTATGAGGACCCCCACCAGTTTTAAACAGTTCCGATTGTATTCCTCTTAATCATTTTTTATGCTTTCATATTTAATCTACAAACTCGTACCATCTCTAAATTATATTAGAAGAAAAATAATAAGGTTTCCTTTGTTCATTAAATCAACACATAATTAGTATCAAAACTATCATGTCATATGCAGTCTACAATAAATTTGTGGTCTACTATTACTTACCAGTTAATAAGTATAGGCTTTGTATATACATACGATGAAATCAGAAATTATAAATTCGTTATATCTACTAAATGTATATAATGGCTTTCCAAATGGAAAATTTTAAAAACTGAATCATAATAACAATTAGACCTCAAACAACATAATAACCTCCCTAGTATATTATTATACAAAATTAAAAATTAAATTTTCTTACACAGTCTGTTGTTAAAGAATTATATTGTACAGACATTTTTAACCAACATTTATTACAACATTTATTCTCTTTTTACAATACACCATTAAATTCTTTGTTTTCCAAAATGATTCTAAATTTTTTTATAAAATTTAATAAAAATTCTTTTATTTTAGATGGCATATTTTAATAGCAATTATTTTTCAATAAATGAAAAGTTGATGGCTCTAAATCTTTTTGTATCCTGCTTATTAATTTTTTTTAGGCCATTTTTATTATGAATTACACAATTTTTTCACTAAAACACAATCAAAATATTTAATTACAAACGTTGAGTGAAACCTTGATTTATAAATTATAATTTAAAAATGTTTATTATGATAACATACTAATAAATTATAATAATCATAAAATATTAAGCAAAAATAATCAAATACATATATACAATTTTACCATAATCCACTATTACTACCACATACTATTACCATTGTTTACCGAGAAACTTAATTTGGTGAATAGCTAACTGGGAGATAATTTTACATTGAAAAACACTTATTGCTTTATTCAGAAGTTTATTTCATAAATAAATATAATTAAAAAATAGTTATCTGGCGATTAATTGGATGATTGAAAAACCGAACCTACGTATATTAAATTTAAAGGGTATTAATGCCATCTAACAAAACTAAATTATATATTATATTTAATATAAAACATTTCATCAAATTATGAATTTATAATGAAAAACATTTATATTATTCATTAATGTTTTGTAAAGAACATAATTGTTTTAGTCAAACAGCTAATAGGAAATTCAGATTAGTGTGTTATAAGTATAAAATGATTTAAAACCCACAGATAATTATATTTGAATAGGTATATATATGTATTAAATAGAATATATCATACTATATTTTATTGTATATAGTTTGTCAAATGAAGTATAAATATACATTAATTTACAATAATATACAATATATATATTCAAATTATTGTTTTGACCAACTTCTAAATTTACCAAACATTATTAGCTATTGTATTAATATTATTTAAATTTTATTTCACTATATCATGTATGTTATGTGATTGGTTAATAATGTTACTATTGTATAGAGGATTCTAATGTACAATAATTAAGTCTAAGAGTTTTTTTAAATATTTTGTTGTTTTTAAAAACTAAAATAGGAATTGAATTCTAAATAAAATATAAAGTACTAAATATATATTTGATAGTATTAGTAATGTACTAATGCTAAATCAAGCTATTCTAAATAAATATTATAATCTATAATATAAAGAATTTCGCACTAAATCAAATTTTTTTATACGATTACTCTTTTGATCTAATTTTAAACATACTGAATAACATCAATAATATTTATAGTTAGGTATAGTACACAGAAACTTCGCTCAGAATAATTTTTTTCGAATGCAATGATTTATCGTGGCTTTCAAATGTAGGACATCAAACAATATCCTATCTAACAAGCGTCGTTCTTCCATCCCTACTGAGACCCGACGAGCTAAGTGTACTTTTTACATTCTGAGCGAAGCAAGTAATGTATTGGTTTTACAATGATATATTTTTTTTTTTTATATTTATGCCCGAAAATTCTACTAGAAGAAGTTTTCCGATCTTTACAAGATTTCCCGTTTCCCGGTGGCAAATTTGATCTAGTTGATACTTTAGAGAGGTCATTTTTGGATTGTTTTAATTTTTCGATAAACACATAAGATAAAACTATCAAAAATGAGCATAAAAATTGTTAAACACGATTTTTGCCGTAAAATTCTTCATAACTCTGTAAATATTGATTCTGGTATCATGAAATTTTCACCACAAAGTATACACGTAATGTAATAAAATAAAAATAATTTCGAAAATTATAACCCACTTTTGGGCTATTTATAGCAATATGCAAATTTGATGCATTTAATTTATAATAGGCTTAATTTTTTTTTTTTTTAATATATATATATATATTTGTTTTCATTTAAAACATATATTTAGTAAAAATAAAATAAATTGGTGGATATTATCATTTTTTCATTAACTGTACATAATATAATTAATATTATAATATTAAGGTCGCAAAACTTAGTTTTATAGGATTCTACCTATTGAAAATTTTAAGAATATTTTTGGAGAGTAAAATTTTTATAGTTTAAAAATATTTAAATATATTTTAAAATAACTAATAAGTGGTCCTGAGTTTGTATCGTATTTTAATCACGATATTTGATTAAAAACAATATATTTTTATGCAAAACAAACAACTGATATTTTAAATATTGTTTTCAGTTAGTTCTAAACTATTTATTTTACTATTTTTAGATTATAAATAAAAATTATAATCTTAGAGATGATTATATTAGTGTTTATTAGAATTGGGTAGTATTCCGAATATATTATAAGTATTCCAAATAATTTTTAAATACTTTTTTTGGAAGTATTTAATATAGTATTTTGAATACTTTTTACAAGGGGGCTAAATACAGTATTCCGAATAATTTATTAAGATGGATTCACGTTTTTAAAAATGATATCATTATTTTTCAATCAATGTAAATTGTATTTGTGTATAAGACAGTACATAATACTTTATAGTATATTATATTATCTTATTTTATTTTCAACTATATTTAGTATTACAGTAACGTTATTTTCCGATTTTAACTATGTTGATTTAAATAATAATAATGTTTATTGAAGAAATAAATATTTTGAATATATTATTTTTTATAAAAAACTAAGTAATTAGTGATATGAGATCTTATATAGGTATATAATACTAATTATAACAAAAAAAAAAAAAAAAATCCTATTTACTTATTATTACTTAAGTTAATTAAACAATATTGAACTTTAATATTAAAATGTATATATAATTTTATATGAATAGGTTAGTTTGTATTATTAATTTTACCTATATTATTATATTCACTAGCTTAAGTGCAACACCTTCCGGGTGCAACTCTTTGTATTCCTTTTAAGTGCGACTACTTGTAAGTTCAACACCTTTTAAGTGCAAAACCTTGAATTTGTAACCCCATTTGGGTGTAGCACCTTGTAAGTGTAACTTTTTTTGAGTGAAACGCAACATAAGTGGAATTACTTTTTAGTGTAATTCGTATACCTTATATTATGTAATTTATCAGGATCCGGAATAGTCGGTAACCGAAGTATTTTGAGAAATAATAATGTTAATTAATTCAATTTAAAAATATTTCGCCTGTTGGGAAATTTGGCATTCGCTTTCTAGAAGATATTTTTAAGTGTTTCTGTTGTAGGTTGATAAAGTAGATAGGTAATTCAAAAATGTATCGAATTTACTATTCTCAAATTTTTATAAAAACTCGAAGTAATGGGTTTCATACAACATACATAAATTATATTTAATAAAAATTTTGAAAAATACCACAATAATATAATACACTGGGTACCTACTGTACATATGTGAATTCGGGTGGACTTATCGTCTCGACTTTTTATATATGTGGAAATATTTGAAAGTCCTTCTAATAAAATTTCATTCGAATGTATTAATATAAATAGAATTAAAATATTGTGAAAAATACTAAGAAAGTCTAATGATTTAAAATTCATTATTGTGAGTATAAAAAAATATAGTAAAGGTACCTAATATATGAATGAGTTGGTCAGATTTGCCGTTCTCGGTGTTTTATAAAACTGTTGTCTCATTATAATGACATATCTGACAAACAGATGGACATTTACAAATGTCCAAAAAAAAAAATAAAAAATGAATTTGCCGTAGGGTATTATCATAGGTATTCGGTACAATAATATATGTAGTTCAAACGAACAGCAAAAAATATAATGATAAATAGTTACTAAATAATAAAAGTGGCAACGATAAGAAAATGTATTAATATTTCGTTCAAATATCACGTATAAAGTAAAGGTGAAAAGAGTCAAATCGGCATAATTAAGTTCTAACCGGTTTATCTGTATCGAAAGTTCATTTTCGACGCCCTATACAACCAAGCTATTTATTCGGATAATAATATGGTCGACATTTTTTGTATTTAAACTATTCAGATAACAGACGGTACAGTATTTCGATTCATAATATAGGCACCTATACACATATTCGGAACGAACGTCTCGGTCGGACGAAAGTCCGATAATTTAAAATTCAATATAAAAAAATATTATGAAGGTACCTACTATGTGAATCACACTTGTCTTCTCGGCTTTTTAAAAAACTATTGTCCCCAGATAGAAATCTACGATGTCCGATAAAAAAAAATGCGAACTTGCCACAGAGTATTATAATAGGTACAATTATACGAAGATAGTTTAAACGAACAGAACAAAATATAATATATATTTAATAATAAAAGTTGCAACGATAAGAACATTTATTAATATTTCGTTCACATTATCACATACTTTAGATAAATATTGTTATCTCTGTAGACATCGAGATCGAGAAAAAAAAACACAAAAACTATTGAATCGGCATAGAAGAATTCGAATAGGTAGACCCGTATTGAAAGTCGGTTTGACAATTGACGCCCTATACCACTAAGCTATCTAATCGAGATGATAAGACGATCAAAATTCTTGAATTTAAATGATTCAGATAACGGACGGTACCGTATTTCGACGGTTCATAATATACATACCTACACATATTTAGAATGAAAGTCTCCGTCGTAGATCAACGATTCGTAGACAAAGAAATTTTCATTCGGGCGTTAAAACGGGAAATCTGTATATGACTTCCACGGCATGTACCTAAACATCGCTTCTTCGGAAAAGTCAAAATATGGAAGAACGGAAATACGAAAAATAAAGAAATACGGAATTTTGTTATATTATGTATAAAATCCAAACTAAAACAATTTTTCTTATTTTTCCTTGGCTTTTTTTTCTTAGACTTTTTTTATATTACCAAAAGCCACGCTTAAATATAGAATGGGCATATATTTATATTTTATAAAATTGTATGTATTTACTATTTTTAATAAATCAATTTATATGTATTATGAATTAGAATTGTATATTATAAAATATAGAATAATACAATTTGGAACTGTTCTTTTATAATTTTAGATTTTGAGCAAAACAAAGAATATTGAATTGTTTTTGTTAAGTTTTGTTATTGACCTACCTATATATAATATTTATTCTATACACTTTTTGTGGAGGAGAAATTAATGTTGTGCTTTTGGATTGAAAACTTTTTGATAAAAATTAATATATTGCTTATTAAAGTTTACTTTAAAGGTGCAATAGGTTTGTCGACTTTTACGAGACGGGTAATTTTCTTGGGTGTAAAGGAAATAAATCAAAAATTTACTAAAATGTGTTCAACAAAATCTGTTGTTTTTATTTTTGTTTTAAATTAAAAACTTGAATTTAAAAACAATAGCGTTGAAGGATGAGGATTTAACTTTATAGATTTTTGTATATTTACCTATTTAATGATCAGACATGGTTAAAATACATTTTAAAAGTATTTTGAATACATTTTCCGATTACTTTCAAAAAAGGTAATCATAATATGTTTTCGAATATTTTATGATTAGAGTATTCGCTAAGTATTTACAATACTCTACATAATATTCTCCAAATTCTTTTAAAATACTTTTTTTTTTACTATATTTCAATAACAAAAATAGTATAAAATTATATTATTTTATTTAATTATTTTTTTCACGTAAATTTATATAATAATAAAATTAATAATACACACCTACCTATTAATTACAAATAATATCTAAATTTTAATATTTAAGTTCAATATACCTATATAAAATTTCATATCACTAACTACTGTAACTAATTATTAATTAAATAAAATAATATATTCAAACTATTTATTTCATCAATAAAAGTTATTATTATTTAAAATAACATATTTAAAATTGGAAAATACCTTTAATGCCTCATTATAATATATAGTTTAAAACAAAATAAAATAATATAATATACTATAAAAGTATGAAATATTATATACTTATACATAAATACAATTCACACTGATGGAAAATAATAATTTTATTTTTACAAATGTGAATACACTTTAATAAAGTATTCGGAATACTGTATTCAGAATATTTATAAGAAGTACCTATTCAAAATACTGTATTAATTATTTCAAGAAAAAGCCTTTAAAAAATATTCCGAATACTACCTAGTTTTAACTAATGATATCATATATTAATATTTCTATTAATAGCCCATACAATTTCTGTTTTTACTCAGTAGAGTTTTATTTTACATAGGATATCAATGGGTGTATTAAATATAATTACCTTCAAAAATCGCATTTCCTACCAGTAAGTTCTGTATTCAAAATGTCATGTTCTATTAGTTTTTTATAATATATTATAGTTTATAACAGATTAATATTCATTATATGACTTAAATCGTCTTAAATATGATATCATTCCAAAAGGCTTATTAAATTTTAGAATTTTATTATTTACGTTTTTAAAAGTGATGTTACACGGAAAACATAATTGAATCATTATTTTTTCCGGATCAGAAATTTCGTATAAAGTGATGAAATTTTTGTTCCCATAGTTATTTTAAGACATTTTATTTTCTATAATATCTAGGATTAAACGGAATGGGAACTTTTGTAATTTGCTAACTTTGGTGAAAAAAAAAAATGATAACCATATACATATAATAGACAAAATATACATAGTGGCTTCTATACTAAAGTTTTAATTTGTAATTTCCATTTATTCGTCTGGGAATTTGATGATATAATATCTAGAACTAAATTATATTATAATAGCTTTGAGATTTACACTCAGACAGTAATAAAAATCGTTTTTAAATTATCTTTTAAATTTTTTCTATACATCAGGTATGATAATATGTTATTATAATATTATATAATATATATATATATATATATAATGTGGCCGACCCCACCCCTAATAGTTGAGAGAGAAGGCGAAGGAGAAGAAGAAGATATATATAATGTTGGCTATTCCCTAAGTGTTGATTTAATGATATTTCTACCCGATGGAAAATAGAATGCATTATAGAACGATAACAAATCAAACAAAACAAGAAGACACCATTCACATATTTGCCGCTTTGGGTCGATAAGTTATTAACTCTTAGAATTTTTGGAAGAATAAAAAAAATCTTGAATAAAAACACTATTCTCAACATTTTTCGTATACGTATATAAATCAATTAGACATTGTACCCAAATAACACGATTACGGCGGTTACAATATATACATAATATTATAATCTTCTATACGTGAATAACCTTTTTAGACCTTTTAAATTAAAATACAATTAACACAATCGTCAAAAGGAAAAGTGCATTGTTATCTCATACAGTTATAGTTTTACTATAGATAATAATATGATTCTCGTAATATAAAGATTCAAGCTGTTAAATTACAATAAATACAGTTTATAATTTATGTATTATTGTATTTTACGTTTAATGAAAAATACCATTTATAATATATTTACAATTTTAAATTATACATTGGACTAAAAATATAGGTAATAGGTAGACAAAAACTACTTCCAAACAACCAAAATATAAAATCCTTATTGTAGGTACTCTAACATTATCCATCTATGTAGTGAACAATATAGTAAAATATTAGAACAGGAAAAACCAAAATGATGAATTTTTGGTTCAAATTATATATGAAACGAATACCGTGTATAAAGCCCAAATTTAAAATAATTATTTATTTATAGTTAAAACTGTAAAATAATAAAAATGAAATAATATAATACTAATTTAAAATGGAAAGTAAAAATATTAACAACAGTTTTTTTTTTTAAATTTACATTTTAATCTGCAAACAAATAATAAAATACATACATTATTTAAATAAATTCACAACTCACATAAAAAAAAAAAAACAGATACACACATTCATATTCTGACATTTAATTATTTTAGAAAATAGTCAACAAGTTAAATTAATCATTAATCATGTTATTCAATAATATTAAAATCGATTTTAAAGAAATTGTCTAAATTTATTCATAGAACAATTGATTAATTAAAAGTACTTTTAAATAAACGGATAATCATATGAAATGTAAACTAAACAGTTTAACATTTCTTTGACAATATTGAATATACTATAATAGGATATTATTATAGAACTTTTCGAAAGTTGTTAAAAACCATACGTTTTTCAAAAGCCATTTCCACAAACTCTTTTTGTTTGTATTGTAAAGGTATTTTAAAATGATTATTAATCAAAATTATTTTAATAAATTAACATTTAAATAAGGGCATACATAAGTGTTAATACTCCTCCCCATATTTGGAGATTTTAGAATTGTAAAAATTAAATATTAAATGAATATTTAGGTACTAATATAGCTATAGAAATATATATTACAGTGGGAAAATGCTAATTAAAAGCTTTCAATATCTCTGTACAGAATCATGAAATATTAATTTATTTTTTACTTATTTTTCTTAGTAATATATATTTTCAGGCACTTAAAATTTTCAACTATAGATTAGATATGCGCATGCGCAATTCATATTTTTATAAATGGCAATCTGCTATATTGACCATCTTTTTTATATTTTTTCGTGAATTTCAATTGTCCAACCACTTTTCTAAGTCTAAAATTAACTGAAATATAGCAATTTAAAGTTATTTGACATTTAATATATTCGATATATCAATTTCATACTATTTTTCACAATAACTTAAATAATTTGGGTTTTTTATTCTCTACCATTTATCGTATTTTATAACACAATATTCAAGTCCCCAAACACCTACATGAGTTTGGGAAACATTGTCCACCTTTGGCGTCTAAACAAAATGCTTAAAATACCCTGTAAGATTCGTTAAATAATGGAGAGTAATAAAACCCAAGTTATTTAAGTTCCTTATGCAATTTTAGTAAGTATTATGAATAGTAATGTAAAATTGACATATCAAACATACTGAATATCGATTAACTTTAAATGATCATATCTCAGATAATTTTGGACTTAGAAAATGGTTTAACCATTAAAATGCGTGAAAAAATACCAAAAAAAATAATTAGTGATCAAAATGGAAGATTGCCATTTAAAAGAAAAAAAAAACTAATATTGCGCGTATGCACGTCTAATTAACAGAAATTATTTGACTGCGTAAACATTTGTGTGACAACTATATATAATATATAGTATAATAACCAACTAAAAGAAAAATTAAAATTGTATATCTCTGGATATTGAGTATTCCACACTATTTTATTTTATTATCTAAACAGGTTGAGTCCCAAAAACAATATAAAATATTTATAAATCTAATAATAATATTTTGATAAATATTTGTGATGAATTCAGAACACAATAAAAAAGAATAGAATATACATGATTACTATTATAATAAACTGATCTATTACATTTTCTAAAAGTACCTACTGATAACACATTATGTATCACTTAGTAATTCCAGTTAATACTTATTAACAGCAAAATGCATTAGTGTAAAATTTTAATTATTTCAAAAGTGTTCAAGTATAAATATTTTAGGTTGAAAAACAATAATTTTGAAACTTATTTAAATAAGTAATACTTAAGAACGATCTACTAAATTATTAAAAAAAAAATGTACTGTAATCATTTACAACACTGCATTATTACACTAGCTTACAATATAAGTACTGTAACTCCTAATTTTATCCGGTACGTGCGTTGCGTGCAATGCATAATTCGAATCCAGAAAAATAGATACGGGTGCTTTAATACAACGCAAATATAATATGCGGTGCGTTAAAACCACACGAATCGCAACGTACTAGAGGTTTTATAATCAAACCCGTTTGATTTCTCCTGAAACGTGTGACGGGAAACGCACAATTCGTTTGTCACATAAAAATAATTGGTGGTGAACGGTCGAACATTTAAAACAAAGAAAAAGAATGAAAATAACTTTTTAATTGATTAAAACATTTACGTATATTCAGTTTTGAAATTAGTTGTGCTATACGAGAGAGCACACTTTTTCAATTGAATTGACAATATATTCAAACCTTTGTGATACCATTCTAGTACATGAACGAAATTTAATCTTATCTTTAAGTAATTGTGGTTGAAGATGTTAAAACTCACTTAAAATAAATCAATCTTTATACAAAATATTTACGTTATTTCTGTATTTATTTTTTAAATATGAATATTTCAATATAAGGTTTTCACTGAGTTATCATTTACATTGCATATTTGGCAGAGTTTTTTAATACTAAATGAATATTAAATGTAGATGAATTTCCCGCAGCCTATATATATATATCTAATGTTGCCACACAAAAGGGCCTATATCAATTCCGCCGATTTAGTATCGACTCCGTTGGATATCGACACCATAGGATACTGTTCAAAAAATATATGTATCCGCCGATTTAGTATCGACTCCGTTGGATATCATATCGACACCATAGGATAATGTTCAAAAAAAATATGTATGGACTCCGCCGACTAAATATATTATAGTCAACCAACGAAAAAATTTAGTACGTTAATTATGGATTATTATTGAATACATTTGCACAGATATATAAACATTATATTTTAGACAATTATATATTTTATTCAATCAGTGAACAATACTATTATATATCGTACCTATACGAATACCGTAGTATAATGTATAACTTAATAAATAAGTATATAAAACAAATTGTAAAAATCCAAAAAATATTACTTAAAAACTTTAAAATATTGAATAATAAATAAGTTATTGTCAAATTATTTTTGTTATGCTATCACATATTATCACATATACTACATATACATACAAATAAATTCTTACAATAGTCACAATATTAAATTTAAAAAAAAATATATAATTCAAAATTATGATTTAAATGATACTAATATCGCATTTGTCATAGAGGTATTAATTTAGGAAAGTTTGTTTAAGTAGGTATACGATAATAGGGTTGTCCCGTATTATCTATGTATATGATGTATATATATATATATATATATATATATATATATAGTATTCGGTTTTTACGACCACTGTGCAGTGCGGCGGTTCCTAACCGGCATAGACACGAGTTCGATTAAAATAATAATTATTAGAATATTTTTTTACCTAGATTTTGAATATGTCTTCACCAGTTCTGTGTTAAATGAAATCTGCACCAAATTATTTGTAATTTTGGCCATATTCTTTTGGCACCAATATGTATCGCTTGTTCAAAATCCAAAACTATTTTTGACGGAGCAAACAACAAATTCATTTCTAAATATTTGTTAACTCAATATATCTAAGCGATTTCAAATATGTCTCGTTACATTAATAAGGCAGTAAAAAATAGACTAGAGGAATATAATGTCCGTTCTTGAAAATGTGTAAACTAAATAGTTGATAAAAAAATTGGGGACAATACATAAAAGTGCCATCTACAAATATTTTATCTACTGAACAAAATAAAATTAAGTTTATAGTGGTAAAAAAACAAATTATTTTGTTTGCTACGCCAATATTAAACAAAAAATCTTCATTTTGATATGACGTTCGCTCATTATGTCAATGACTTCCCTATGATTTTTTGTAAGTTTTGAATAATTTCATCTACGAGATCGGTACAAACATTGGTAAATATTATTCATATCAGTACCTGTGAATTCTCTGGAATTCTCTGGATTATTTATAATGCCTCTATTAATGATTTTTGACGGTCATTCGAATTCATCTTCTGATCTCTATTTTAATTCGTTTTAAAATGATTTTTATTTAATATCCGTAGTCAGTTCTACTATATAATAGTTATGTAAACTTTTATCTTTAATAATATTAATTCGATCATTATCGACATGAATTTTTACAGTGATTTTTTTGTTAATAAAAAATTAATTTTAATGCGTTTAAAGATTTTACATAATCATTTTTATAAAATTTAAAATGAAGGTATAAAATAATATCGTTTTTTTGTTCGCTTGAAATTATAGTAAAATTCATTATAATAATTTTATTTTATTACATTTTTTAATTTACACTACATGCACGACACTGACATTCACGACATCGGCACTGAAATTGAGTTCACCATACACTATGATCACATTGCACGTGAAATAATGAATAATAATATTAAATTGTTGAGAATATTTAGGAAAATTCTCATTAGAACAACAGCACATTAACCAATATGACAGCTCATTAATAGGAAGATAAGATATAGGATTGTGGTTGACATTTTTGTGAGATATTTTTGTAAGTAGTTACGTATATTAAACCAATCTCCAGTATAATCAGAATCATTTTATCGAAAGAAACGTTATTGATTTAACCTACCCAATGAGTGAAATGCTTCATTTTTACTATAAAAGTGCATATAAGTGAATATATACATACTTAATAAATACTAATACAAATAACTTATTAATAAATAAATATATTGATGTACATAAAGAAGAAGCGACGGATCAATAGTTATTGTTTTGAACAATAGACGCCGGAGTCGATAGATAGTTTTTATGAACAGTAGCCGGCGAAATTGATATATACTTTTTTTTCAAAGCCGGAAGTTTCGACAGAGTCAATAAATCCTCACACAAAAATGTACACACTGAATTTTTTAGTGCGTGCGTTGCCCAAAACGCACGCACCGGATTTAATTAGGGTATAACGTTGGGAACATACTAGTTGCCTCCCGATGTAAAATAGATGGATAATTTTTATTCGACTTACCTCCAGAATGTTTATCGTAACCAAAAAGAATTGCTTCCCAATTAATACCTAGTAAAATGTAAGAAATTAGTGGTTCCAAAAATTACTCAAACACGAAAAAAAGTAATGATAATGTACGGTGCCTATTATAGGTATAGGTATATGTACCTATAATGCGCCTGTGTACCGAGCCAATATGACAAGTTCCATAAATCTTGCACCATAAGTACAACTTACTAGTATACGTATTATAAATAGAGTTCAGATTTTGAGGCAAATACCTTGTTTCCGGGAATTGTGATAAAAAGACAATTCTTATATAAAAAATGTGTTTTATTTCATATCTGTGCTAATGGATAAATATAATTTTCGCTTTTTTCCCTTATAAATGCCTTTATTTTAATTTTTCAATTTTTCGTTAAATTATTAATCCATTACAATAATTTTTAAACTGGGACTAGTTTACACCGTGTACTTGATACGCGTACCAGGTATTTAATCCATATTAAGGTTTCGATGTAAATAGTGGTGTATCAATATAGTCTGATACGATCGAGCAAGACGTATCAATTTAAATTTGAGGCACATCAAACACAAAAATCATTTATTTAAGGTTATGTTTAATTTGTTTATTTTTCTGGGTGGTATTACCAGACCTTTAAATTTAAATATAATATTTATAATTGTATATAATTCTAAATAATTGAATGTTATGTTTGAGTAATGTTTTGAAAACAGAATGTTAATACATTTGGTGTAAACATAGACGTATCAAACGTTTGATGTGGACCTGCTTGGTGCGCACGAGCTTAGTAACCCTGGTATAAACTAGGTCAATCCCGCAAAAAACGGTACGTATATGGTTACCTAAAGGTAAACACCCCTTCTGATACATATCATATAAATTCAATCAAAACTCTAAAAAAATATCTAAAAAGTGTGACTATTTGAAATTATATATTATATATATATTTATATATTAAAATACGTTATTATAGATACATTCAAATGGTTACAAAATCGGTACGCACCAATTTTTTAATAGCTCTTTCAATTTATTTGATAGTTAATAAATAATAACCATTTCATTTTTGACAATATATTTTTTTCTGTACGATATGCATTAGAATATGGAGAAAAATGGGTCTATATATTCAATATCTTCACCAAAAACATATATAAGTACTAAATCAACATGAAATTTTTATCAAAAATTTTCCCTCGATTTTGGGATATTTATAGTAATTTTTAATTTAAAAATATTATATCATGAAACATTTACTTTTAGTTATTACCAACCATAATCATATTATATACACCGAAGCTTTGCTCAGAATCGTTTTATCGAAAGAAATTATTTATTATTGATTTTAAATTCAATATATTCACCATTTGTATTCTACACAACAAGTGAAGTATTTCCACCCTCCACTGACCGGTCTTTTTTTTCATTTATTACGTTATTTTATTATACCACAATAAAAATTATTTACTTTATGGTTTATTATTTTAGTTGTGGGGAAGAGGATTTTTTAGAAGGAGGTCCAGTGGAAAATATAGATCACCAAAGATGGGTACTTGTATACGTATCATCGATGTATGGTGGTAGTACTGTCAAAATTAGGATTTCAAAGATATTTTATAAAGAAGAATTTCTACACTGTTGTCAGATTGTACCATCTGTTGTTGAGTGGTGGTAATGTTAGACTAGTATTGTTCGACTGCGAATCACATTTGTAGAGAAACCGGTCTGGTCGTGTATTACGAGTAGGACCATATTATGTGCGTGACGTGTGTTACTGATATTATAATATTATCTTGGTTATACGTTTAAACGGGAATGAAAAAATCATATAGACCGAACGCATTAATTAGATTAATCTTTTTGTTACATTTTCTACTTAGATACCCATATATTGTGTTTTTGTAATAAATAAATTATTATTTGGTATCGTTGATTTTAGTGGTAAATATTAAAGAAAACGTCAAACGATCTACCAATAAAAGTCAATTCACGAAAATAGAAGTTTAACATTCAACATTGCAACATTCGCATTTAATATAGAGTAAGTAAGTAATAAAATAAGATTATCAAAAAATACACGAAGAAAACAATTTGTTGTTTTACAATTTTAACGAGTTTATGTACATATAATTCCTGTAGTAAGAAAATGTTACGTCGAGTGTAACAGAACTATTTAATAAACGCAAACACTTTTTTTTCAAATTTATCAATATTATTAATTGTGTTTACTAATAGTTATTACATTTCTTAACTGTTATTAAAACAAAAAATATAATTTTCAATAAAATAAAAAATTCAAATTGTATACAATTAAAAAAAAAATATATATATATATATATTAAAAATACCCATTTTCTAGATGTAGATTTTTGATTTTTGGAAAACAATTGTGATAGTATAATTATTTACTAAAGTTTAGTGATTTATTTTTTATGATTATGTTTAACGTATACATTTGTACCATTTATAGGCAAAAAAATAAATTAAAATTGAGTTGGTATTAATTTTGTTTAACCAACATAGATAAATAAGAAAAATATTTACATTTTCATGAATTTTAAAAAACATTAAAAATAAATTATCTTCTGGACTTTAGGAAAAATGTTCGCACTAAAGTTTTTCTACAAATCATATTTTAAAATAGCTATTTTTAATTGTTCTAAAGAAATTGGATAAATATGAAATTTTTATTTTAAAATCCCTTACTTTTTAATTAATTGAAAAATATTATTTGATTATAGTACAAGAGTGATAGTTATTAAAAAAAAAAAAAAAAAAACTGAATTTCATTGAATAGTGTTAGTCAAATGGTCTTGTACTCCTGTTATATTCTGTAAACCCAGCGTAAATTAATCGTTGTTTTTTCAGTAATTGTAGATTCAATAGATGCAAATAAAATGCATAACATTAGTCGTGATCCAGTTTATAAACTTCCATTTAAGTATGGTAAGTATAAATTATTTTTAATTTTAATATACATAATAAATTATAAACATATATATTTTTTCTGTAGGATGGAAAAGAGAACTTGTTTATCACTCTTCTAAAACCAATCAGTCTTCCAATGCATCTCTTAAATGTGACGTTTTTTATTATTCTCCTAATAATAAAAAATGCTGTACATTACAAGAAGTTGAAGAAGAATTGGCACTGACTCAGTATATCCCTTTACTCGTCCAAAGTTTTACATTTATAGCAAAATCTCTTGTCGTAAATGATGAATCAAAAGAAATAATCAGAAAACCAGAAGTCACAGTTTTTCAGGTAATTTATATACGATGTTGTAAATAGTACCTATGTATGTATATATTATTTTATTATATTTATATACATTGTTAATACTATAGGTACATAATATAATCAGTGATGTATTGATAGTGTTGGGTAAGTTACTTTTAAAAAGTAACTAAGTTACGTTACTAGTTACAAAATTAAAAGGTTAGTAGATTACTTTTTCGTTACTTAAGTATAAAAGTAATAGCGTTATATTACTTTTTTAATTCAAAAGTAACTAGTTGAAATGACAATACTTTCAACATTTTTAAATATGTAAAAATGAAAATAATAATAAAATTAAATGTCAAAAGTATATTTATTTTTTTCTGATAGTCGTCAGTCGAATATTATAAAATTCCATATCATGCTTACACCAACTTATTATATAAAATTATAAATTATTGATGAATAGTACACAAATTATAAAGTTGAAAAATTATTAAATACTATAAAATATATTATATTATGGACTTTAATATAATCACAAGACACAGATTTAATAAAAAAAATAGTAAATATACTTGTATATATTAGTAGATGTATAAATGTATACCATAAGACGGGAGTCACGACCGTATACATTTTAATGCAAAAACACAAAAGACACAATAAAAATATTTTCATGTTGAGGTACTTGTAAAATTATTTATAAATATAAATAATAACCCAATTTCTACAAAATTAAAACTGAAGATAAAAACATTGTTTTCGAAATATGTATTTGTTAAATAAAAACAAATTATTTTGTAGAAATTAGGTTTTATTTATATCTATAGCCACAATAAAATCATTACACCATACTCTGTATACCCTCTGTGCGATTTTTAATCTCCACGATGTAGCATAGTGATTACATTAAGATGTACATATATGATAACATATCATTATACTATAGGAAAAACTCAAGCTATAATATTTATTTATTCCCAATGGCCCTTGTAGCCGCGGGTTGAATAAATAAAAAAAAAAAATAAAATATTTATTTGATTACACGTGGGACACACATAAATATAATATAATACAGGTCATAAATGTCTATATGTGACAAAATATAAAATTTAGTGAAATAATCATTTCGTGTGCTGAAATACTTTCAAGAAAACACTTGCCAATGCGATTAGTATTCACTATTTAGTGTATTTTTTTTTTTTATAATTTCGATTGAAATTACATTAATAAATATTTAAACATTTTTAAAAACTAATGACAGGCCTATCTGTCATTAATTATACCAGGCCACCGGGAATCTTCCGGTATCCTGCCAGGCCAGTCCGCCACCTGGTACCATTTATCATTTATTAAGCTACTTTTATTATATTATCTTGCCCAACACTGTGTATAGGTATATACATTTATGTATATGTATATTATATAAATACAGAGATATTTTTATACATAAAATATATATGGATATGTGTATATTGTAAAATATTATTTTAAGAAGTTTTTTTTTCATTTTTAGAAACATTCTAATCTTGAAATAGCAAATGAAAAAAAAGTGAGTGAAAAAATAACTATTGATGACTCAAAATATAAACTTCCATTTGAGCATGGTAATTATATATTTTTTTTATTCTAGTGTGTATATATTGTATATTTATTATTAATGTTCGTATTTTTTTATAGGATGGACACGAGAAGTAGTATATCGATCAAAGCCAACTCCTAAACGTAAATTTGATGTTTATTATTACTCACCTGATAATAAAAAGTTTCGCTCATTAAAGTCTGTGAAAGAAGAATTGGGTCTAAATAAGTCTAATATTTTGCAATATAATAATTTTATATTTTCATTGGAGTCTATTGGCATAAATGATGATTCAAAAGAAATAAGCAGAAAAGCACACGTTAGCTTTTTCAAGGTAATTACATTAGATGTTATGAATAATAATAACATGTGTTTATTATTGAAGGGCTATCAACTATTAGAAAACCTATCTATTTAAATGAAATAATTTTCTTTGTAAATTTGTTTAATATGAATTTTTATTCATATAATTAATATGTTTGGCTTGTATAAGTTATCTGTAATTTATGCCCTGCAAAATTCTGTAACAAAATAATTATGATAAGGTATTAATACCATTTATAACAAGGATAGATTGAAATATTAAAGAAGATTAAAATTTTGATTTGAAGACGGCCCTACACTACGTAATACACAATTGTTTTATATTATTGTAACCATATTACTAAACCAATTTTTTGTATAATATTTATATATATCATTTGATTGATATTTAGCAAGAATATTCAATTATAAAATCCCTCTTTATTTTTAGGGATCAACCTCTCAAGAAAATAATGTATCACTCTAAATACCTAAACGAAATTCAAATAGCTGATAACATATAGAAAATCAAGATATATGTTGATATACTATATAAATAATATTATAATAAATTATAGACAACCTAAAATGTGATTGTGGCTTTTACACTTAATCTATGCATTTATACATACTTTTAATTGTTTAAAAATATCCTAAGCTTAACTAAATATTTCAGAGCAATATAGAGAAACTTTACAAAGCAAATAAGTATGCAGTATAGAATGGATAAGATCTCTGAACACCTAATTCTAGACTCATATTTCAAAAATAACCCAAACTCAAAATTATTACCATATTCGACTCCCCTAATATGTAAAGGTGCAAACTTGAGCATGTTAGAAATTGCCAAATAAGAGATTATAAAACTATTCATTTACTTATTTTGTCTCATTTTAATTTTGTGATTTTATTATATAATATTATGTAATATGTTATATGCATAAAAACTCAAATTTATGTTTACAGAAAACCAGATATCCCAATTTAAACTACTATTATAACAAAAACATACGAGTATATGCTTTAAAACTACAAATACATACTTAATATACAATTACATAAAATTGCATTTTTTATCCTTAATAGGGTTAGAAAAAAAAAAGTTTATTTTATAAAAATGTTTACATGTATTTTTTTTGTTTCAAATGTTTTTTTAAAAATATCAATTTTTGGTTGGAACTTTTGGTCATGGACCAGATAAAAGTATATATAATAAACAAAGCCTATTGAAAAAAGTATAATGTAAAATGTATGTAAGAAAAAAGCTCAAATTAAAACTATTACTTTACTACCCATGCCTTATAAAATATAACAATACTTTTATAAATGTCAAACATTATTAATAGATAGATAGATAATAAAATATGTAATTTATTAATAGGTACCTATTAATAGATAATTTTTAGTTTTAATATTCACTATCTAACTAAGAAATATTCAATATTAAAATTTAAGAACAGTTAGAACTTGAGTGTCTACACTCTAATTTGAATAAGTGTGTTTCCGTGTATCTTTGATACAATTTTATTTAGTATCAAGAATCATGATACATATTTAGAAAATATTTTGTATCTTGTATCTTGTAACAAGTACTTAGTTTACATCATTTTACAACCCAAGACTATATAGAAATAAAAACAACTAGGTAATATAAACTTACTAAATTTAATGATGATTTTAATTCATAGTCTTTATTAAAAAATTTTGAACAGAGTTCTATTAAGTGAACTATTTATCGGACTATTGATTCCGTTAAACTTTTAAAAGACTTTTCATTAATTTTTTATCTAAAATTCATGAAATACTTTAATTCAAACATAAAATTATACTTGCATATAACAGATGAAATAATTTTTCGTTGTTTCGTATAACTTACTCTAATCTTGTAAATTAAAACATGTAGTAAAATGCTTTATAAAATATTGTTTAAATAATTAATTATATTTTTTATATTACATTTAATACGGATGCCAGGTTGTTTCTATTACAATGTGAGCAAGTATTTAACTTAAGAATTTTACAATAATTTGTACTTAGAATTTATCAAATTTTATGTTAAATTAAAAATAAATATGTTTACCTATGTATGGAAATATTGTGTCTTTATAATAATCTAATGAGGTACCTATTTCAAAATATAAATCAAATTAAACTAATAGATTTTGATTAAAATTTGAGTGTATTACTTACCTATTTGAGTAATAATTCAATATAGTTATAATTCGCAAATTGTGCACGAACAAAAAAATGTATGTGTGCATTGTTGGGTACTAACTATAATTCACTGAACACAATTATTTTTTTGAGTAATGCAGTAGTAATTGCGATACTTATTATTACAAATAACACAAATATAATCCAATTAAATGTAATGTGAATAATAATTAATTCAGTATTTTTGAAATTAAACATTTTTATAATATTATTATAATTTATTTATTATATATGACCACAAAAATAATGATGAAATTAAAATTTATTGTCAGATATGAATTACATGTGAATATTTTGAGATTAGGCAACCAATATATTATTTAATAATATTAATTATTTAAATTATGTATTATTATTTTATTATTATTATGTTTGCAGTTCGTATTATTCATAGAAAATATATATTCTAATTTCACCCATAGCTCCCGCATGAGCAGAGCATATTTTAAGGAATATGTACTGGGTGGCTCAATATCTAGAGAGAATTTGAAAAACTTAAATTTAACTTAATACTATAACTATAATTTTATTTGTAATCATTATACCCCTCCATAGTTTTTTCACTACTTATTTTATCTTTTATTTGTATTTATTTTTTTAAATTACAATGAGATACATGTATGAATTTTACATCTGATGAGTGTATAGTATAAATATGGTGAACATATTTTGAAAATTCAAGAAATGGGATAACAATGTAAATAGTGAATATTATTATAGTTTTATACCAATATTTTTATAAATTGTTTTGAAAATGGTAAAAACCCGTCAATTTTTTACCAAATCTTTTTATAAAAATGGTAAATAACAAAATAATGGGTCCAAAACGGGACACCACTTCCAAAAGTGGAACAAAAAATGTCCTGTTTAAAGTTTGTTGGGACAACGGGACACAATCCTCAAAAACAGGACATTGTCGCCCTAGTGTATAAGTATATTTTGTTAAATTTTGTCACCTTGTGATAATTTCTTAAAAAATGCACTAGTCTGTGGTCATGGTAAAAACTCTGTGAATATATGTGTTATATCCACCAACCAATAGGTGGCATAATTTTTCTCTACATTTTTTTAACATTTTTAACAACATTTGTATACTAAAATATGCTCTGCGCGTGAGTATAATCCTTGTGTTTACATTAAAATGAACTCTTATAGAACTATTAGGACTATGGGCTTTAGATACGAAAATAAATAGCAAGATGAGCGGTGTTCATTTTTTTTTACTACATAGTACTAAACTTCAATATTCAAAAATATATTATCTATTGGTTATAATTAGTGTTGAAGTCTGAATTTCCATATTGTGGGCAGTGGTGGTTATAAGGGGGGGGGCGATAGGTGGATCACCCCCCCTCCTTGAGGTTTGATTTGATTAACATTATTAATATATAAATATATAATTATATATCTACCTATAATCTGTATGTATATTTTATATTAAATGTATATAGTATAATATATTAAAATTAAAATATTATATACCTAGGTAGGTAATATAATTTATAAAAATGTTATGGGGTGGGGGAGGGTTGGCTTTATTTTCGCCCCTCCCCCCCTTGAACATCATGTATAACCGCCACTGAATTTGTGGGTGCTCTGTGACTTCAATAATAAGCCTTTGCTTTTTTTTACAAACCGAGGACAATATTGTGATACAATTTGCAAAACATTTATTTTTATTTTTGTATATTGTTTACGCTAATTGTTAAAAACGTTCAATTGTATGTACCTATAAACACCCATTAAAATTTGCATAGACAAAATAAGCTCGTTTTTATGACCGTATATTTTGACGTCACAGCAATAATTATATTTTTATTGAAACTCCAACAAACAAAATTTTACAATACGCAGTACCTACTATTTATCTCAAGCATTTTGGGCGAGGTCATCGCTGAAATGTTTTTACCATCATGTTTTATTCCATCACTCAGTAATTCACGACTTCATCTTCATTACTATCAACCTCGTACCAAAATCCATCCGCCCTTAACTGCAATGAAACTGCAAATTCAACTTCATAATAATGGCAAGTAGGCACATCCCATATGACCAATTTCGGCATAGGGAGTGTTTAAGTATTAGGTAAGCACTTAAGGGAAGGGGATTTATCGTGCGCTTACATTTTTGACAAGAAGATAGGGGGGTTAAACCATGCTGACGTCAGCAGTAATAAAACAAAAAAAAAAATTAAAAAATGTACTTATTTTTGTCAGAATATGTAAAATAAAATTTAAAGTATGTAACAGAATTTTTTATTTATGTTTAATTAATTCATATAAAATTCGTAAATTTTTTTTAATAGAAGGGGTCATTGAACATTTTCTGACGTAATAAATTAGGGAGTCAGACATTTGCTGACAATTGCTGACAAAGGGGAGGAGAGGGTCTAAAAAGGCCAAAAATGTGCTTAATACTTGAATGCCCAATAGTCGCATTGTTGCAACCACATATGTGGCCAAAAGCAGTTATAAATAAAAACCGAGTGTCTTTAAGTTGAAAAGTAAATTCATTTGTAATGGATAAAGGCGTATATACAAGCACATGATGCAAATTCAATGAACTCGATACATCATAATCGGTCTATTTCCAGTATTTAACAACACCTCGCAATTATTAATTCCTAGTAGAGGAGTCCATACCGTGCGCATTGAATTCCCTAATAAACAATTCCGAGAAAATATAACCCCGTAAAAAAAATATTTTATATTCTTTTTTACATATATACTTAATTAACTAATTTTTTGATATTTCTTATTTTTTTACTAATTGATTCCATTGTGTATATAATAATTTACTAGTTTAGTATCCTTTAATTTTAAAATTATGATTATTTATGTAATTATATATTATTATTAATTAATTAATGTTATTTTATATATATATATTGTTTTCATCATACATGTATGCGCAATTCTAGGACAAAATATCCAAACCAAAATATCCAAAGGACAAAATATCTACGGATAAATTATCCAAATAATGTGTTTTTTTTTTTTTAATTTATTTATATTACCTAGGTGGGATTATCTGGGATTTGGGTTCAGGGGTATATTACCATACTATAATTCAATTAAATTAATAATATTAAGTAAGTATGTACTAACAACTTTCTTAAGTTCCAACTTTAAGATAAAAATCACAATAAATTCATAAACTTTTGCAATACTAATGATAACTGCAGTTTATCATACCAATCTTATTGACTTCTACTTTTACTATTACTAATTGAAAGTACAAAATATATTGATAAGTTTGTATATAAGTTGGTAGTTTACGAAACATATTCAGTATCGTTAAATATATATTATTCTAATATCATTTATTGCATGGTATTGCATTTGTTTATGAATGGTTAAAATAAGCCTTTAAAAATATAATAATATAAGTACAATAAAAAAAAAAAAATTACATTAATTTACAGGGAACACATTCATAACAATAAATACGTACAGTAAACATTAGAATTTGGATATTTTGTCCTTGAATATTTTAGTTTGGATATTTTGTTTTTAGATATTTTGACCAAACACCGTATGCGCACAGGGTTGCGTTTTGACTGAAAGACCAGTAGACTTACGTCTATACAGATTATTTGGTTTGCTCCTGAAAGGTAGGCACTTATGGTTACACATATATATGACGGATTGTTGCGTTCGACGTTGAAGAGAAATAATAAAATAACCCCTTAATAAGCGAAGAATTATTGATAAATATTATTATATTAATAAGCAACTTTACTGACACCAACTTTTAGATTAGGTTTCAGTAGAATACCTGAATTTATATTTGTGTCCGGTGACCTAATATACACTCATAGACATGTTGGGTTGTGTATGAGAATTCATACAAAATAAAAGGAACAATGATAGGATACGTTATTAAAAAAAACTACAATGCTGTAATTGTATATACTAAACATTAACTTTGGATCTCCGTCGGGATCAGTGATATTGAACACTCCCGTGGACAACCGTTTATTATGTATTGAAAATATATACTTACCGTCATACTCTCATGAACTAACGAATAACGAAAGACGTATAAATACGTTGCTTCAATGGCGATCACAATATAAAAAAAAAACAAATAAAGTATGAATTAATATATAGGTATAAAATGTACATATTGCGTCAACGGGGTTGAGTAAACGAACTGAGTATAATATTTAAAATGTGTTGCCGCAATGGCACACATGAGTTTTCCGAGTTGACGGAGACAAAGGAACGATATTTTACGACTGAGTAACAGTAACTGGGTAACAGTTTTAAATATATATATATAATAATAATAATTACGAAAAACAGAAACAACAGATATGATATGGTAATAAAAGTACGAATATAATACAATAATATTGAAGACAACGTAAAAAAACAATTAAAATATCGGAATGGCAGTGAATGGAAAAAAGTAATCCCTTGCCGCCTAATTATAATACGATTATTAAAAGTTATGGAAACATTATATGGTGGCACAAACAATCCGTGTGTTCCTAAATTCATCTACGGGTGTAGCGGATTGATTAAAATTCAGGAATGCATTTTTAGTTAAAGCGCTGGAACATGTTGGTTATGTCTTATAACCACAATCAACCACGATTATTATCATTATCTAATGAATAATTGATAATAAATATTTAACAGATATTCATATTATCAATAGGTAGGTACGAATAGTTAGAATTAGGAGTTTAGGACATAAATAGTATCTACCTATTGATTTATATACAAATAATTCTACAAGTATACCGAAATACCTATTGATTTGTTTAATAAGTTTAAAATATTTTGTTATACAATAATCAAAAAATAAACGTCTATAGAATGTCTCGATATATATTATGTCTGGATACCTAATCAGTGGCGTATTTAAGGAGGTGTTTTAACAGGTATAACCCCCCCCCCCCAGAAACTTTCTTCCCTACAAAAACATATGATAGTTTTATAGCTGTTACTTAAACTTGATAATAATATTGTCTATGTAGGTACTTAATATAAAGAGAGATTTTGATGTTTTTTTTTTTTTGTGATAATATTAATATCAAATATAAGTGAATTATATATATATATATATATATAAGAAAAATTACGCCACTGTTAATGTACACATATATATTTATGTATAGGTAAAACATCTAAACCTGCACCCCCCCCCCAAAAAAAATATCGTATCTATAACACTGCCAAGAGTAAATCGTGAGCGATATTTTCTGTTCTATTA